>OZ010685.1:1447040-1640308 GCA_963932265.1 Thymelicus lineola
GTTGTTGTCAACAGGTTATTATTAACACGTTTCTTTATATCAAGACTACTCTTATTTTTCACCTAACTATTAATTACATTATTATTAGTACATAAGTAGGTACAGTAGACAAAAGAATTAAGTATGCAGGGCATGATTCTAACACCCTCTAATGTTTAATATTACATATTGATTACGTTACATCAATGTTAAATCATACCTTTCGTATACAGGTGTCATTATCTATCTATCTAATATCTTATATCTTTAAACGAGCAATTCTTGTGTATATATATGTATATAATTGGAATCTCGGAATCGGCTCCAACGATTTTCATGAAATTTAGTGTATAGGTGGTTTCGGGGGCGATAAATCGATCTAGCTAGGATTCATTTTTAGAAAATGACGTTTTATCGGTGTTTTCAGGCAATGATAAACTTCTACAATATACTCTTCCTGACATCTATTGGCAAGTAGCAATACTAAAGCTACTTTAGTAAATGGCGTTCTTAAGCAACACTAAAGCGAGCAAAGCTCGGTCATCCGGGTACTAGTAATAATAACACCAACAATCTGTAATATCAATAATCACAGAAGGTTTAGAATCATGCCCTGCATACCTAATTCTTTTGCCGACTGTACCTACTTATATGTATAATCGCTAATGGTTTTATCGGAGTTTCATCTAAAATAATTGAATGTAATTAATAAAAATTATCTATGGCTATTAAGCGCTCATAGCCCGGCGGCTTGCGTCGATCAGAAGTAATCGGCAAAGCGGGCGCGGCTGGTACCTAGTTCGATGGGTGACCGCTAGTGGCAAAAAATTCTTGAGCGTTTCCGTGCTTCGGAGGGTACTTAAAACCGTCGGTCCCAGTTGTTATCATAAGATAACAGTCGTTAAGCATGTCGGAGGCACTCGGGTGGTTCCGACACTTGGGTTGGCCACTTGTACGTTCGTGTTTAAATGTATCTGTTTTCATTTGTAATTTTATGTGTACAATAAAAATAATTTGTATTGTATTGTATTGTAACCCCTCCACCAATCTGCACTAGAGCAGCGTGGTGGAGTATGCTCAAACCTCCTCAAGAGGAGAGACCCGTGCCCAGTAATGGGCCATTAATGGGTTGAAGCCATTAATTTATCAGGTCTTATTAGCGCCCCGTATAAAGTCTCTATGTATTCGTATGTTTGAATGCGATCATGCCAAAAAGTACCTAGTGTATGCTCTTTCACGCGATTTAAGGGGTTGTTTTACATGGGGATGGAAGTGGGATCTTGATTATCAGATAAAAGTTGCAGTCACTTTTGTTTAACTTTAGGTTCATGCTTCCTTAAGCTGAGCATGATCAGGGTCAAGTTACATCAATAGTGGCGATAATTATGTTTTTTGGTAATTTACTGCCAAGTGCCATCCCACCCTGAGGCATTCATGATAGTAATAATCTTACTATAGTATTACTATTACTGGTCACCGATTGTAAACTCTTCAAAAATACAAATGTGGTCACAACAAGGGAACTACATTCTGTTACTAAAATCCCACTCATTATGAAGTATAATAGAAGACCTCGCGCGAACCCAAACCCCAAAATTATCAAACCCGGTATACAATAACTCCTTCATCCTACGCAGACCCTTTAAAAGAAGTGCAGTACATCATTACATGCAATGATGATTATGTATAAATAGAGGTAACTTTGATTATACGACATAATTCATATATGCCACACATAAGCTCCTAAAACCTGACGATTTAGTCAGGACAAAAAACACCCCGGTAGTTTCTTGCTGCTTCTTCATCTGGGCCCTCTCACAGTAGGGTCTTGTTAAAGCATTGGAGTAGCTTGCATAACTTTCAAAAAGTGTTTGTGAACCAATCCAATTTTAAATAAAAATATTTCAAGCCTGCCAATGCCAAACCCTGAAAATGTTGAATCTGTATCAAGTACCAATTTGCTACATGTAGACTTGTAAATTCAGTCATACCATTTACACAATAACATAAACACATCAGTGGCGTCATTTAATTCATTAGTACAGTCCATCTAATGTGCCCAACACAGCCAACAAGGTCCCATTCATCTACATCTGAAACCCAATAGCTACAGCTCCAGGCGTCCACTTAAACTCTAAATGAGGGTCAGGCAGGTCGAACATGCTATACGACATACGCCAGCTTGCCCTCTGAACCCGGCGATCGGTTTCGTAATTCGTACCAGTTTTGTCATTGTCTTCATTAAGAACTCTCAATAAAATGTTGCGTCATGAGTTGTCTATTTTATTGGGGAATTGGTCCTCGAAGCTGTTTGCTATGTGAGTTTTATTCATTTATAATTAATTTATAAGTAAATATGTTTAATTGAAATAGTTTTCCGAAGTATGGATGCACGTGTGGTCTCAAACCAAATGAGGAGGAGATTTAATCCTCTTTCAAAAGATGTCGGGTTATTATACCTTCCCAAGGTTTAGTAGTGTTGTGTTAGTCTTCCTTAGTAGTAAGTTAAATGCAAATTGAATGTTTGTAATTGCGGTAATATCGCTATCGTTATAAGATAGCTGAAACAATCTCATAATCATGCAAAAACAAATTTACTAATCTCCAGAATATCAGTCAGCCCTTGTGATCAAAACATCGTTAGATCTAAATTGCACAATTTTGGTGTTTCAAGGCCACCCCAATCCCCTGAACATTCCAGTATCATTAGAATAATTCACAGCTCTGAGCGATAAAGCGTTCCATTTTAAATTAAAATAAAGTTAAACATAGGACCATCCTTGTAGTATCACGGAATAGGAATTTGGTGTGTTTACTCGTAACTGTTAGCATTTGTACAAGAATCAACTGTTTATTTGCATTAAGATAATTAAGTGGCTCAGTTAATTTTATATTGTGACTATGTAAATCATACTGTGAAATCGTTTGAAAAATAAATCTCTGAGGCTCATTAACAGTAAGGTAACAATATTGCTAAAACTAGTAACAAAGTCTTACGTTTTTGTACAAATCGCACCCTCAGTGGAAAAAAGCATAAGTTGTGTTACGTTGAATTTTAGTAATTAATATAATTGAAAAGAGGGATAAAAGCTTATGCTCAATTTTTTTCAAATTTTTATCATTAATCTTGACGGTTTTGTGCAAGAAATCGTAATGTGAATTCCTTTGACTACTTACTGATATTTTAACAGTTTTTTTGCTCTCCTGTAAGATTGCAATTTTCATCTTATGCCTTTTAACGATATCCCACACTATAGGATATGCGAAGAATAAAAAAATCATTCTCACGTTACCTGTAGGGGAGGTACCCTGAAAAAAAATATTTTTCAATATTTTATTCTAAGATTCTAGAATTTTAATAAATATGTATATTTATGCCAACAGCTTTTATTTAAGTCTCGGTGTTTTGCTTCGGACAGACAGACAGACGGACGGACAGACAGACGGACGGACATGAAACTGTAATGGTGGCCATACACAATCGAGTATTTGTCATGTTTGCAGCGGACTTGATGCGGCATCCAGTAAACTTAACGGTGTATGGCCACGGTATAGCATCAAGTCAAACTGGAAACTTGACAAGTACACTTGATCGTGTATGGCCACAATAAGGGTTCCGATTTTACTTCGGAACCGTAAAAACGGGTTAACAAATTGGGTTCTATTTGATTCTGTAATTTCTCTAGCTTCTTCGTTCGTAAAGGAGCATCACAATAGTTCCAAGAAAAATAGTTTCATAAAGAGCAATAAATTAGATATAGACTGATCTGAAGTAGTCTTAGAACTAATTGGAGCTGAAGGTCAGGCGCCATGAACAGCAATTGAAGCCATTTGCATTGTAAGTGCCGTCTGCTATATTGAACGAAGACCAACGATAATGGCTCCCGATTACCATATTTCCGATATTCTTTAGCCAGACTATTCCAGTACCGGTACTTACCTAGATAAATACTTTTGAATCATACGATAATTCTCTCTCCAAGAATGGAGATAGTTGCCAATCCAATTGAGTTGTGAGGAGTTTCTTCGATACTAGTCTTATATTGTATTATACCTTTACATTTGGATACAACGACATGGTCTGATTACAAATCGGTTTCGATTGTAATGATAAAATATAAGTGGTCTCTTATAAATGTAGGTCAAGTACGTATCACCCAGTTAATAACGTAAATGATTTTGACACTGTTTTAAAGTTCATCTTCACAACTTATGTTTACAACATCACAACACTAAACTGTCCACAGCTGAGGTCCAGTAACATGTTAGGAATAGCCCGCCTGGCTACTACTACTGGCCGCTAGAGATCGTGCATGTTATGTTAATACATATTATAAGTAAATACATATTATAAAGATAAAGTTAATCTCATCAAAAACATAAATGTGAAATGAGAGCCATGTTCAAAAAAAAGAATTGAGATCTAAATGGGTGCCAAGTTCTGTGTAGAAAAGCCTAAAAACTTAGTCACAAGAACGTGTAATTCAAGCTCTACATTTGACTTGGTTAGTTTTCACGTACCTATGTAGGCTATATTACATTTGTATAATTATCTTCGTTAAGTCTGTTAAGTTGATGTGATGTATGGATGTATGTTATCTAAAATTTTGTTCGTTGGTTGCTAACTAATGAAAACGAGCCAAGTCAAATATAAAGCTTGAGAATGCCGAAAAACCCGCATATTGGTGAGTCAGTCACCAAAATGCAGGTTTTTAAACGTTAATATATCAATAACTGTTGAGCTACATTTATGAAATTTTTAATTCTAAATAAGCTAAGGGGTTTTAATAAATGTGCCAAATTTCATGTGTATGTATGTAGGTTAAATAGGTCTCGAGTTAAGAGGAGTTTCGTGTAATACTACACATTATAGTAAAAAAATTACTAGTTTCTGATTTATTCATTTGTATTCACCCAACTCTGGATGCCAAATTTTAACTTTCTAGTCCATCTGAAACTGGGTTAGAATTTTGATCTATAGGTCAGTCAATGATAAAAATTACGATTTTTGGACGTTAATATAACTAACGTTCAATTTTAAAGTAAACCATCTCTACACACAACAACTCGGCAACGCACTGGTAATTTGGTATTCCTGACGATCATGGGCGACGCCGCGACGGTCTGCTTATTTATTATCGTCTATTTACGTAAAAAACTTTAACTACACATACATTTAAAAACATTTGAACACTTTGGCATTCAGTTTTTCTTTCACCACAGCAAACGATAGATTATATAATATAATCTAAGTGTGTTTAAGAGCCTGACTTCGAAATATAAACATAATGCCTTTATTCAAACCCAAATCACATTCGTGTTTTTACTACTACATTAACTTTTCATGCGGTCTTGTACTATCACCTATTTTTGTTGATGATGTCAAGCACTAGGCATGAGTATACATACAGTAGTAAGTACTCTCGGTAACTTAGAGTAGGAAAAAAAGATTCGTGCCACTTCTCCTAAGACCACAGTAGTGATTTGTTGGAGCGTACACATAGGATGACATTGCAAAAGTGTTTGTAAAAAAAATTAATTAATTCATTATACTGGCAGGTATAGCTAATCGTGTCAGGCCTCTGTTGGTCGTGTCAGACCGAGAACAGAAATTCAAACTCACCATTCAAATTTTCGCTGGGAATCGAATTCAGGACCTTTACACAGAGGTGCTGCATGGTAATCATTCCGACACACGGGTCGTCAAATACTTATGTTAGCCGTGGATTATTACAAAGTAGACTAATACTAATTCAATAATCACGGTATCAGTCATACGGCATACGAATCTCTGAGTAGAGCTTGAGGCTGTCATGCCGGTATGTCGGCATCCCGCTAGAGCCAGCGAGGGGAGCTGCCGATAACACGTATAACAGTGCGCATTCATCTTTACGATGCCTGATAACCCCTTACGTATGGCCTGCACGACCAGCTCTAGGGCTGCCACTGCACATCACTAGGAATTCTTGAATATTGCACATTTCAGTGATAGTGAAGAAAAGAGAAGAAGAAGAGAACTGCCCTCGCTTTGCTGTGGAAAACCTATTCCACAGTACACAAACTTGAAAAACTGGCTGTTTACAAAAACAGTTACTAACGGCGTTGGTGATATGCTTTTCAAATCTGAGGTCGCAGGCCATATGATGGCAAGAGACTTGACATGTCTAATGTGCCATGGAGTATGGGGCGATCGCTGGTGTGGGATGCTACATGATGCTACACTGGCTCCGTCCCATCTTCATGGTAGCAAAATCAGAGCAGGTGCTGCGGCAGAAGCGGCTGAAAAGAAAATATATACAATAGTATAGAAATCTTAGGTCAACATAGAATATCATTGGGGTCAGCATATATTTTTAAAGCTTTCATTGTTAAAAAACTTGGCCCTTGGGTTCCCCACTCTCACTATCTTTTTAAAGAAATCAAGTAATATAAAATCAAAGGAGAAGACAAGTTTAGTGTGGTAGAGTTTAATTTTAAGGCAGTCATTAAAGACACTTGTCACAGAACGCACGTCATTTGTTTCAATTCATCAATAATTTACTCATATTTTGTACTACTGTTAGTTTATTCAGAGGAGTGGCAGCCCTAAGGCTCGCGAGGTCCTCGCCGGTGGTCTGTGCCTGAACGAATACTTGTGGGTACTCGTAACATTGCACAATGACTGCCCAAGACTGCCCACGTCATGGACCCACCATTGTAGCGTTGGCTTACTTAAACCATTATCGACAGTGTCGCCCTCGGCACACCATACGTTTTTTGACCTATACGTAATTTTATCGCCTGTCTGAAAACCAGAGACCGTGACTTTTCCGCAACAAAATGCTGAGTGTAAACCCTTTAGCTAGAAATTGTTAAATTTATCATGTTCAATATCACTTCTATAAGAATTTAAGTAAAATAAACATTTGTTGCATTCGTTCGTTCTCTCCCTTTCTCATTGCAGCTCCGAAGAACTTTATAATAATAATATGATCTTTCTTTTTTTTACAATTAACTGTCGTATGCGCGAACCGGTATGAGGTTACCGTTTAAACATGTCATTCAAGTAAATTTGATTTCTCCTTAAAAAGAACAGTATGTATGTCCTGGAAAAGACCGGTATATGCCTACTGGGCTGATAAAGATGTGATACACGTGGCCTTAAAATTTAATTTTAATACATTGAAGTTCCTTGCCCACGAAGTAACGGCAATAAAATGTAAATGAACGATTTCCACGACTTCGGCGTATTGTGACAGTTTTTTCAATGAAACTAAACATGGAAAGTATAATTAAATGTCCAAACAAAAGGTAAGGTAAACAACCCTGTTACACCGTTCGCTAGTCCGTCGATGAAGTACTGGTTTTTTCATCGGCCATTTTGTGCTTTTAAACAGGTCGTGAGACCGGACTCGGCGAAGCTAAAAATTGAAACGCGCGTAGACTCGAAGACACCGACATCGCCGAACATTTCTAATTTCATGCGTTCTGGTTTTAAAAGCATAAAACACATTCAAATGAACCTTTGTGAGCTGATAGTTTTGGAAGTGTTATTTTTCATGTCAGTAACGTCGTTGTTTATGCAAATGTCCATCAAGTGGTTCTCATGGATAAGCTACTTGTTTAGCTGATAAGTGTAGAATATTTAGGACTTTAGTTTCTTTTGTATGTTTTGTACTTATTTGGATCTTAGTCAGCATAATACTGTTAGATAACTTATTTAATTAGAGACAGAAGATTTTTGTTTTCAAAATTACAATTTTTGTAATCGACAATTTATGTCAATTCGGCCAATACATTTTTGTACGTACGAAAATACTAAAAAAGAAGAACGAATGGAAGATAACTTTCCTTCTGATGTGACCTCAAACGAGTCGAACAGCATAATTATTTTACTTGGAGGATTACTCCTATTGATGATAACTTTTAAGAAAAGGCAATAGTCTAAACAAAGTAAGTACTTCAGCTCCACCCAATCATAAAAAGAATAAAGTCAAAAAGGATTTATCGTTTTCAAATAACGACATCTCAATTTAAACAAAAAAAAAGTTGTCATAGCAACACGACGCGGCATTTCCGAGAAGTCCCAACTCGAATATGTCTTGCACACTTCTCAGGTGATGAACGTCTCTTACAAACACTAAGAAAAATCGGAATATCATCCGAAAGTCTTGAGGAACAGAGTGCAAAATATGATATCACTGAAAACAGTACGGCACAGCCTAATAGAGCACTTATGTCGATAGCTTCAGTGGAGATTGAGTATCGGAGGCGTTTAAGGCTTTTTAGTTGGGGTCAGCTGTTAAAGGAATAGAAAGGTAATCTCAGCGATGATACGATGCCACAGAGGATTTTGTACTTCTTGCTATCGGCGTAGAGGATGTAATCGGATGTGATTTAAGAAGGCATTTCGCGAGTGGCAGGGGGGGTACCGGTTGCAGGTTTGACGGGTTCCGTGTTACTCGCGGCGCCCCGCACCCCTCGCGGGGGCTCGCGGGGCGCGCGGTGAGGGGCGCGGGGCGCGGGGGTGCGGCGCGGGCGCAGGCTACCCGTCTCGTCCGAAGTAATTATGTGGATTAAACGAGCGTGCGCCGCGCCGTCAAATTTAGGATCATCCGATTTATTTTGTTACTCCGGATTAGTAGAGAGATTTATGTTTGCTTCCTACTAGATAATTATACGCGTTTGTATTGGGCCAGCAGATGAGGGCGAAAGTTTCGGAAGTTTTTAATGTTTTGTTGCAGCCCAGTGATCCACAAGCAAGCATAGAGTGTACAGTGTAAACAGTGTAGATACACACTGTCAATTTTATTGTCATCACGTGCTTTCGAATACACGCTCCCCCCCTCAAATCTCTCCCCCCCCCCCCTCTGTGCGCCCAAGCCCCAGAAAACTGAGCTCAATCTCAATACTTATGTAATACCGGCTTAAAAAATGTGCTCAGGAGATCAGTAATACCTATAAGAATAAAACATAATATTTTGACTTTGACTTTCTTGTGGCAGACTACAGGTAGGTACAATTCCTCTAAAAACTGATATTTTTCAATTCTTCCGTAGCGGTTACCTATACAATTCTAAGCAGTCAGCTTACTGAACTTTAAATACATTGAAAGTGAGAGAACATATTTTCGTCTTTCCTATAACTTACGACTGCCACAAGTCATAAATAAGACTGAATAATTTCTTACTTAGTGCTTACAGTTTAATTTCTCGGAATACAATGTCAATAGGAGTTATAAATAAGTGGCCGCATATAAATTGAAAAAAGTTTTGATCTCCGACTAATAAATCTACGTACAAAAGTTAATTTCTAAGAATTTTATATCCGTTAAACTTCTAACTATTATATTTTACAAGGATTGATAAATAAGATATAAACGAAATCGTAACGTCAAAAATATTACGTAGCTTGAACATTTAAGTACCTAATACGTAATGAGTGAAACTGAAAATCCTTGTAACAGTTTTTTTAAGTGAACTAAAACATTAATATAAAGTACAATGTACGAAGCGAGGGCGATTTCCTAGTCATAAATAAATAGAGAACAGCTATCATAATTTGTAAGTACCCTTATTTGCACACTTGCACAGTTTGCCTGCTCAAAGCATAAAAAAAATACAATTATTGACACGACTTTACGAGCATAATAACTTTTGATTACGATACACTTATGACACAGCTTATGATAGCATTTTTCGCACCCGCTCCGTTAAATTATAAGCTTAACAATAGAATTTAGTGGATTATTTATCGAATGGGTGCGGCCTGAGTCGGCCTGACAGTAAAATGATATGATCTCTTTGTTGCAATTACCATGATTCATGTGTGCGTCAAACACATTCGATAACAACGACAACACGGACATAATGTGATTAGCTAATGTTGTCATTGACTTGTTGGAATAATGGCATTTTCCTTAATTTTAAGGTTCTCGGAATAATCAGGGCATAATGCATTTTTATGACGTAAGGTGTTCTATTTCGAATTAATCGAAGTATTTCGGTTTACATTCGTGGTATAAATAACATAATTATATTACTCGTATATGTATCTTAGGTATATGGATTCTAATTATGAAGTGAAGTAATATTAGTTTCCTAGTTTGTTAGTAAGAGACTAAGAATAACTATGTGTATTGTGCTTGTATTGTAGAAGCGATGTTCTATTATTATTTGCGCGGTTATTTTGACGAGTGAAAATCATTTTACTAAAAATATTGAGGTATTAAATCTATATAAACATTTACACAGTTTGTTAACAAACGGACAGTTATTTACAGAAAATGGCGTTACTACTGAATGGGCAAAGAATTTGTATGTCCTTAATAACCCAATAAAATCTCTTCGGAATGCCAATTTCGTATTTTGTCTAAGCTACGTGCTAGATCGTATCGCGTGATACTCTTATCGGGTGTCATTCAGATCTGGCGGCTGTAAACTGGCATTAAGGTGTCACAAATATTATCATAAGCCCCTCGATACAACGTCAATTTATTTCACTCATAAATTTTGTCGGCAAATCCTACTTTGATATCGCTACTAGCGGACAGTGCGCGTGCCCTTGTCTTTATTACTTTATCTATCGCGAGACTCTGATCTACTGAATCTAGTTACAGTACAATACTCAAATATTTTTTTTTACTTAAAATAAGTTAATGCTTGACAATCCCACCTGATGGTAAGTGGAGATGTGGTCCAGGATGGTGAGCGCACTAACTTAATAGAAGCCTATTCACTCTTTTTTTGAAGTCATCCACGTCATAGGTGGGCGGGAACGCAGACGCAGGCAAGCTGTTCCAATCCTTAGCGGTACGCATAATGAATGACGATGCAAACCGCTGAAATAAGTCACGTAAGTCAGGGTAGGAGATGTGTTTTAATG
Organism: Thymelicus lineola; assembly: GCA_963932265.1. Classification (NCBI taxonomy): domain Eukaryota; kingdom Metazoa; phylum Arthropoda; class Insecta; order Lepidoptera; family Hesperiidae; genus Thymelicus; species Thymelicus lineola. Next base: position 1,457,883 of record OZ010685.1, read on the forward strand.
CTTGCTGTAATATCATTCCTTCTTTTTTGATTTGGCTGAAATAATGATAGTTTAATTTTCATGCTAACAACTTAACAACAACGCTCGGCCACATGTTATGATACCAGAGATTCACGGGATATAGCCCCTTCTGTTCTGACTACCACCTACATATTCCGTTTAATGGCACATGGCATATTTAAGCAGCACTTCCAATTGTATAAAGATACCAAAAAATAGATTGATTCATGGATAGCCTCAAAAGACGTTTCGTTTTTCCGACGCGAGATTTATTTGCTGCCAAAATGATAGGAAAAGTTGGTATCTAGTGACGGGCAATACTTTGACTGAAGTATGTTTTAATAATTACTGTGGATAAAGCGCTTATTTTCCAAAAAAAGCAGCGAGAACTTATTCAAGGACCAAGTACTTTTTGTCATCCCTTAGGTAGTTATAAGGATCATATAGAAGTGATCGGGTTCCGTACATCCTTAAGTCCTGAAAAGCCATCGCTGCTCATCGCTTAACAATGGACAAATCAGTACTAAGTGCAAATGAGTAATAATAATAATAAGTAATAATAATCTGTAACTGTGAGTAGGAAAAAAAATCCACTAGGTATAGTTTCTTGCTGCTTCTTCTCCCGGATCCACTCACAGTTCGACTTCGTTGAATCAATGGCGTAATTTGACTTTCAAAAAGTGTTTTATTAAAAACAATTTTGAATAAAAATACTCGAGTTAACTTTGAGCAGAAGCGCCAGTCTTTATTGTCCGAGGTCTCTATTACATACCTCATTTTCATATTCTTTGAACATCCGATATGGTCTAGTGGCTAGGATACCTGGCTCTCACCCAGGAGGCTCGGGTTCGATTCCCGGTATCGGAAACGAACCATAGCATAGTGCATATTATTTTGTTATTTTTATGTTTTAATTTAGTATTTTGATACTAGCTTTTGGCCGCAACTTCGTACACGTGTAATGTAGTAATTCCATATGTATTTTATTCCTATAAAATCTCCGAATCTAATTGAATAATTTAATTACTTATCTTATCACCAAAAAATGCACTTCTGTATAATAAAAATTCACCACTGCAATTGTGAAAAACGCAATTTTCCATAACAGTATCGGAAAATGCCTTCAGGTCTGATGTCTAGCTGTGGGTACACTGTATGAGTTCATGTCTGTGGGTTTTTCGGCTCCTTGGTAACATTATTGTATTTGTTATACAATGACCAACAAGAACTACTAACTGCTTACGTAAATAGATTCTACTGCCTCTTAAAATAATCATTTATTGTTCGAAGAAGTTCTATGATACGAATGCCCACGTCACTGCAAAAAACTAGATACGGACACGTGATAAAACCAACGCAACGATCGTGATGTGAAGATGTTCACACTAAGTATTAGTAAGTATAGTGTTATCACTAAGTATGCAGTGTAGGTAGCATGTAAGATGATGATACATTAGTAACAAAAATGATGCTGTTCTATTAATTGCGTTCTGATAACACTACACACACTAAGGAATTAGAAAAAAATATCCGCTTTGCTATCTCCAATAAATCACAGTGAAATAAATACATTTTTAATTTTTGAAGTGAAACTTCTTTAGAATCGTTAGTGATTTCAAACCGGATGCAACGGAAAAACGACAGGTAAGGTAATATAACCGCTAATTTTGTCTTTGAATTTAACTTCTCCGTAGCTCAATGGTCAGGACGTAGATACACAATACCTGATGCGCAGGTTCGCGTCTCTCAGTATTTCTTTTTTTTTAGTTTTATTTTTATACTGTTTTTAAATACTTTCAAATGCTCTTTTAAATATTTTCAAAGAATTTATCAACAAAAAATAAGAATTTCATTTTCGTTGTTTAATATCTGTCGATCGACCGACCGATTATACAGACAGTAAAAATGCTAAGTTGTATTCATAGATGGCGCGAGGAATAAGATAGAAGATTCGTTTTATTGCTAGATAGATTTTTAAAAAGTGCTAAGTTGTATTCATAGATGGCGTGAGGAGTAAGATAGAAGATTCGTTTTATTGCTAGATAGATTTTTAAAAAGTGCTAAGTTGTATTCATAGATGGCGCGAGGAACAAGGTAGAAGATTCGATTTATTGCTTTTTCATCTCATTATCTTGAAACCAAAATTTTGGAAAGTTTCACTTCTACCACGTGTGAATTGCACACATTTTCTTTTTTATTTCATACGCTTAATTTCTAATCATTTAGTCACAATGATTTTATTATCATCATGGTGACATTCTGCTCTCCTTTGCACTCATTTGTTTATCTGCCTTTAATCATGGAAGAGTACAGCTCTCTGGGGAAACACATTACCACCACGTGACTAAAAGCGGGATCGTACCTACTCCACCACAGCGCTCCAGTTCATACTGTTCATATCAGAGAACAATAATGGTCAGTCGATGTTTTAGGGTTCCTCATATCCAAGCGAAAAACTTATTTCTAACTCTCTCATTCTCTCTCTCTCTCTCTTTCTCTCTCTCTCTGTGTGTGTGAATGTTGGACAGAAAAAATATTCTAGCTGTTTTTGGGCGGCCTAGAATACTGACCACAATCCCACGCTGGTATCGTAAGAAGTGACAGAAGTGGGCTGGCTTGGTGGTAGTGTAGGGCTCCGTCGTATAATATTATCAATATTACTGAGTTACTCGTAGTATAATTTAAAAATACTGGTAGGTAATATTACTTACTTTTCGTGGAGCTTGCCTGACTACTACTAGTACCTCCTCCATGCCTGAGTCAGCCGCCAAACGACCGTCGTGTTTTGTCTGGGAGCTGGAGTGCCAGTTATACCTTCTCTCTTCTTACTATATAGCCTGATAACGCCATTGAAGTATATTGTCATAGAACAGACAACTCGAACCGTTCTCCTTTCAAAATCGAACGAATCCATTGATAATTGAAGCCTATTGGCGCCAATTCATTGGGACATACATCGTGCTCGCGGTATCGGTTCTATACGCTAGTAATATTAATTCAATGGATAACGCATAGATTTTGTCTTTAATAACATGACGTTGATCATGAGGTGGCTTGTCTGTTTATTTGTCGCCTATTCACAAATTCATAAAAATCGATAGCACGGATCCTCCTCTCACACGGGAAGGATTCAAACTTTGTGTTGGAATTTTCATTGAGTTCTGAAATTAAAATTTGTCGTTATCAAATAACACCGTATTTATATTGTCATTATTATATTATCGTCTGGGCGGGCATTAAGGTTATAAAACGATTAAACTGATCATTGCCACCTAATTTATTAGTTTTAATTACCTTACTTATCCTAACCTAATCTACCGGTGCTTAGGTACTGCTAATGAAGAACTACGTAATCTCGTAATTTCCCTCATAAAAAATGGGACATATAGTTATAGGTATTTGTTATATATGTATCTGTGGGTAGGCGGTAGCCAGCCTGCCGTTGCCATGGCAATTATATTAATAAATTAGTGTGTAACTAACTAGCGAGTTTGTTCATGTGAATTCCCTTCCCTCTCAGTATGTAACAGTATTATTAATAAGTATTATAATATATTGTAAGTATATATTTTATTTGCTGTTAAATCGTTGACAGATAGACAGAAGATTGTCATTAGAAATAATCATGTTTGGAGGAGGATATCTTACATCAAGAGACTTAGGAAACTCCTAAGAAACGAGTATAATATAGGAAAGACAGAAGTACCTACTCTTCCTTCCCTCGAACCTTAAGATCTGAGTCTTCTAGAGGTGACAAGAATATTTTAGCTAGACGATGTATCCTGCTCTTGCCCTCCTACCTTTGCCCTCCAGACTCGAAGCCAAACTCGCCTTCTTTTCGTTCCTCAACAGATAAATCGATGCCGGTAAGCTTTTCCCGTTCGAGATCCTTTCAATTTTTCTGCCACCTTCATTTTAAAAACTACTGTGAAATAATAAATAAGAAAGAAAAAATTTAAAGGAAGTACAATAATAATTATGCTGACAAAAAAACGGTATAATAAAAACCTACTCTATCCCATTGCAATGTTACTCTATGCTAATGGTACGTCTGATAAAAAGGTTATTTTATTTATTTCGATAAGCTTTTACTAATCGCAAAATTTCCTGAGTAAAGTTTACCTAATCAAATAATTAATTAATTACTTATAATATAATTGGCCTTGTTTATTCTTATATTGTAATTTTTGTTACGTATCCCATAGTGTGGACTATGGAGTATCGTTGAAAAGATCTTTCAAAAAATTTTTTTTTTTTTTTTCAATTATTTTTGTTAAAACTATTTTTGGATTAAGGGGTTTGTTTACGAAATATATGACTTTAAAATGCTAACTTTGGTTACAGCCAAGTGTCCGCCCCCTTGCCGGCTAACTAAACGGTTGGAGTCAGATAAGCAATGATGTTTAAATAAATATAGATACGTTATGCCCTTACAAATCAACCGAAAAATCTGTTCCGATGTCCGCAAGCTTATGACATATCTGCCTCTTTTTAATATACTATAATATCATTGTAGATAAGTGAAAAAATTCTCGAAAATAGTTTATATGATGAATTTACAAGAAAAACGGCTATGTTAGCATAAGTAGTTAATGAGTAATAGTCTTAGTACTTCGGAACCCTACATTGCGCGTGGCCTAACACGCACTTGTCCAGTTTTCTTCTTTAATTTTTTTTGCATACTCACAGTATATTGGTTAAATTGTTAGGTTGCCAATACCAAACGTTCTTATACATTGATGCGGTACCACGGTCAAGTCACGTACGATTATGAGAATTCAGTCCAACTCATTGATGCGGTTTTCCTTTCCGATTCTTAAAACTACGTAACATGAAAGCCAAACCGAGCTGCGTTTCGCTATGGCACATTAATTGTCTACTCGGCTGAATCTTTCCAAGCTTACCCCCTGTCCTCGTGGATTTTTATAGCCGCCATTGCCGTCAACTTCAGCTGTCCGAAAAAAAATAACTCTATGGCACAAAATCATCGTAACTCCCTTACTCGTGGTGGAGGTACCATGCCATCGGTGCTATATTATTAAACTTTCACGCAAAAGCTTCAAAACGGATTTTGGTGAATTTCATTATTTTGGTGAAAAGTGGAAAAGCCGAGCAGAACGCTAGTTCATAATAAACCCTACATACCCCCACAGTGGGATTCCCTGTGTAGTGGTTGCCATAGAAAACACACAAACACAAGAACACACACAGGCATAGAACAGAAATTCGATCACATCGTTTAAATTTTTACCTCGCCTCTGCCTGCCTCGGGAATCGAACCCAAGACCCTTTGAACGACGATCCAGGACGCCACGGGGGTCGTAATAATAGATTTATGTAATATAAAATTATAATAATATGTTTAGAATTAGTTATTCCTAATTCCTAGTATCAAAACTACAAGATTAGGTAAGTAAAGCATGTGTCATGACATCTACAATACCAGAAATGTTAGCGGAAGTATCAATTCGACGTGCAATCCTTTATTTACACTAAACGTAGCAGTAGTAAATACCTACTAGGTACGTAGTATTTTTACATCCAAGGTTACAACACTATTCCATTAGTAAAAAGTAACTCATTGCATTATTTTTGAATAATAATTGACGGCGCGGCGCTTCATTACACGAAGGTTAACGATAAAATCTATTGTTTAACACTGACCTACTATGATGTAATATTATTCAATCTGTAACTAGTCCTACTAAATGTTATACATGTGACGTACCTTTTGAATGATAGATATAATTACGAAAATAAATTATGACAGCATTAGCATATGCTACCCAGTAATCTTGTGAATACTCATCTTTCTAGCACTGGCCGAAAAGAAAATTAGGGTCGACGAAACTTGGTTGTGTTTTGATTTGTGACCGCGCGGTGCGCGGTGGCGTTCAATTGTTTATTATTGTTGTTTGCGCGTTTATTTTGACGCGGGAGCTTATGGTTTCTGATAACTGTATATTATAAAGTATTTACGTTGATGAGTGCTAAAATAAACATATTTAGGTAGGTACGTATTATTTGATTGTCTATAGAATTAGTTAACAATATATTTAGTCATTTATAACAGTATATCTGACGCAGTAAATAATGTGGATTTTATGCCGTTTTACCAACGATAGTGATTCTCGAGGAGGGTTTGAAGAAACATGTGTAACTTCAAAAAAATTGTAGGTACATTTCAATAGGTAGTGTGCCTATTTATTATACTTTTCGTACTTATTAATTTACCTAATAGACTTACGTTAGGGGTTACCTTATTTTACCTGTTAGGTAAATTAATAAGTAGGAAAAGTTTCAGTAATTCATTTAACTATTTTTCAATTTTCATAATAATTTTTGACAAATGTGAATTACAGATCACTAACAAAAACTTTCCATTTCTTTTTAAACGCTTTTATTAAACGCTTTTATTTACTTTCACTTCGGAGCATCAAAGCATCAAATCAAATCTTGTAACGTTAATTTGAATGACTTCCCTTTAATGAAAATTGATGAAATTTGGCAGACATGTGTATTTCCGATGACAATACACGAAAATCAAAAAAAAAATTGAAATAAAAGCGTTTAAAAAAAAAAATTTTTTTTGGATTCAACTTATTTAGCTTCACTTCGGAGCATCAAAGCATCAAAGGATCAAATCTTGTAACGTTAATTTGAATGACTTCCCTTTAATGAAAATTGATGAAATTTGGCAGACATGTGTATTTCCGATGACAATACACGAAAATCATATTTTAAACTAATTTTCATTGTTTATTTGTTGTTAAATTAAAAAAAACGATTTTCAGACTTTAGACGCATAATTCTCTATGTTCTATTTTACGTAGAGACTTGAAATTTTCACAACTTGTAGCTAATTTTATAAACTAAACATTATTGAAAAAATAAAAGCGTTTAAAAAAAAAATTTTTTTAGGATTCAACTTATTTCTTTGCTACTTAACGATCAAAAAGGCATCTCATTATGAACAACAATTTCGAGGTGTTCGAAAGTACCTTAAAAAATTAAGTTAAAATGAAGAAACCAGACGCTTCGTCATTCAAAATGTGCAGATCATTATGACATGTATGTACGGGCACGGCACAAACCCAAATTCAAACACAACAAGGATAACATAATAATAATAGACAATAGTCAATACATTACGAGAACTGGACTTTTCCAATTCTTGTGAATAAAAGCATAAAAGTAAAAGCGTTTTTGACGAACGAAATAGGCTCTACATCTTACGATTAAAATTAATTATTGTACCTAATTTACAGCAACTAAAAAGCACACTAGAGTAGGTAAATGATTAATACGCTTGATATAGCAAATAGCAATGATATTATATATTAAAAAGAGGCAGATATGTCATAAGCGCGCGCGTTGTGTGACTCAAAAAGTTCCCAATTGGGAACTCTTATTCAGGTGAAGAAAGAGATAGCGATGTAGTTTTGACGCGAGAGATAAAGACGTGCGATAAAGCAATAAAGCGTGCCTTGCGGACATCGGAACGGATTTTTCGGTTGATTTGTAAGGGCATAACGTATCTATATTTATTTAAACATCATTGGCAAATAGGGTAAAGTACCCAGCGATTGACACTAAGCGATTACCTATTTTAGGATTTTCGTTATTATAATGGTTATCTGCTTTAAAACTGATATTTCTTTTAGTTTAAATATAATTAATACAAATTATATCGTAGTTTTAATCACTTAATAAAATTATAATATAAAAATTATAGTTCCAAAATAAATGTTTACAAATACCATAATCATTGACATCTCGAATGATTGATTTATTGTTATAGTACATTTTGCCATTGATAATTGGCATTTTAAGATATATAGGCCTTACTGGAGGGGATCCTCTCCCTCCTCCTCCCCCTCCTAGGCAATACGGTTCTATACGACCAGCCGTATTGCCTAGAACACAGTCTGGAAAATTAATAGCTGAGTGGATTCAGTGGCTAAACAAAATCAAAAATTTCATTCGGTTTTGATTTTTTTAAGAAATCGCATGTATTCAAGCCACCAAATCACGACACAGAAAACACATAGTGAGTGTATACCCAAAAGAACTACAGAGGCGTGATTTAAAACAAACATAACACATTTCACACGATATTACCGATTCTCGATACGAAACGAACTCTGACGGGGCTTACATAGTACTAGCTTCCATAGAAGGCTACGCGCTATGGGAGCGGTCGATTGAACTGTTACGCCATCTGTCATAATATCATTGTCCCATTTATGGCATTGTTGCTTTTTTAACAATTTGCACGGCAAGGATATATGGACACATGTGTGCCAGTTTATTTATTTATTTATTTATTTAACAATTTTTGTACACAAATACAGTATGTGAGACTTAATAATAGAAAATTTGTACAAAGGTACTGCTTATTTCTATCAGAAATCTCTTCCAGCAGACCTAGCAGTTTCTGGATGATTCGACGGGTAAGTGGCATAGACGTAATTAGTAATTACATCATTGGTAAGTGGTATTCAAATACAACCCCCTGTCACAATGAGTGCATTCCACTTGAACCCCTGTTCCCTTCTTGGCGAGCACATGGTACCGGGCTATTACTGTGGCAGATGATAGCTCTGCTTATTGTCCTTGAATTATTTAGTTTATTTGAAACTTTTATTTCATCATTTTGACTAATTTTGACTCTGTACAAAAAATAGATTATCATAACGATTTTCTTAATATTGAACATAAATCATAGTTCACATCCTATAACCGAATAGCACTAATTGTTAGTTTAACAGTAGGTTAATCTAATCTATAGTCTATACACGAAATGTTTACTTAAACAGTTTAATCAATTAATTACTATAGGTATTGTACCAAGGCTAGACTTACTACAAATTAAACGTTTTCCTGGAGCAATCAACAATGAGTTTGTTGACGATAGAGCCAGACTTCCCCTTATTTGTGCAACGATGAAACTGCAAATTCATTCATAAGTCCATGTGTGGTCGACCGCAGCCGTGAAAAACGTGCATTTCAATGCATTTCATTACTCACTGGGATTTATTTGATACTAGGAAATCGCCTACGCTTCGCTTCGGGAAAAATAGTAAAAAAATATATAGGTAGCCTTTGTCACCCGGGGATAGTGTAGCGTCCCAAACCTGAAAGAATTTTTCAAATCGTTTTGGTAGTTTCGGAGCCTATTCAATGCAAACTAACAATCAAATCTTTGCTCTTTATAATATAAGTGTAAATTAGTCACCGGAATTAGTTCACCTAGGGACTGTCTCTACACTCGAAAAAATGTTTCTACTGAATTATTTAAAATGACATTTCCGCATCCAAATCGGTTAAGCCGATTCTGAGATTAGTGGGAACAAATAAACATCTAGTATTTCATAGGTTAAAATAATTTAGCAATATTTTTAGTTCAAGCTGAAATAAAATATCAACAAAGTAATTATATAATTGGGGTAAAAGGTCCAAGCCTCCATCCATAGAACATCTAATAATTAGGTGTCTCCATCCATCCAATACGTCAGTGCGGCCAAAAATGCAGTTTCTGATCTGCTCTTTATGAGCAAAGGACGACACAATATCGGACAGTCTCTCTCGTGTGTCGCTGGCAGTTATTTTTTTATTTTATTTTTTTTATAGCCTGAAGGGCAGACGAAAAAGCATACGGGCCACCTGATGGTAAGTGGTTACCGTCGCCTATGGACATGACTGAGCAATACCAGAGGAATCACCAATGCATCGCCGGCCCTGAAGGAGAACTCTTTTCACACCTTTCCAGTTAAGTTTAATGCCGACGATACTCTTGATGGTAATGTCCTTTACCCCTCTAGCTAGTTATTGTCCACGTCGTCGTCCTGTGACTGAAAAGTTTCTATTTTCGACTGAAAAGTGGGGATGCCTTAATCCTTTGTGGGGAATTTTGATGATCCAAATATCCGCAAAAGAACGGTGACCAGCTACCATTCATTGGACTGACTTAATTTACTAAATTAAAAGGTACCTGCGAGTAGATATTAAAATTAAAAATTAAACAATAACGCGTCAAGCAGAATAGGGATGTTGACTAATTTTAGGATTCAATTTTATTTTATAGATAGAACCTCAATATTCACGAAAAAAATATTATAAAAATAATAATCTTCAATTTAAAAACAAAAATTGATAAATAAAAATCACTATCAAATTTCCCACCAAAAACGTCACGTGACGTCACTAAACGATATTCAATACTATCTGTCTACTAAGTTTGTTGAATTTCCATATAAAATTGTTCCAATGACGTCATATTCTCAAAATGGCGTTTGAGGTCACGTGAATACAATTTTTAACATTTGAAGTTAATGATATTTAATTTATTGTGATTGATTTCAATAAAAGAATCATATTTTAGGCCTTTAAATGTTACGACTAATATTTTAGACATAAATTTATATTAATTTATAATGAGTGTCAACATCCCTATTGACGCGGCATCCAGTACACTAGATCGTGTATGTCCACGGTATAGCTATCGGCCATATTATAGCTATCTCATGCACACTGGACGCCTCGTCAAGTCAAACTGCAGACTTGATCAAGTACACTTGATCGTGTATGGTCTCCATTACACACTCATGCCCCCACAGTAGTTTTTTACCCATGTCGCGGGTGGCATGCATGACACATACTAACACATCACAATAACACCCATGACCCGAGTACAAATTATTTATCTGTCACATAAATATCTGCCCCGGCTGGGAATCGAACCTGGGACCCCTCGCTTCGTAGGTAGGGTCACTACCAAGGGTCCCACTACCAGGTGACCCCTCAAACATTTTTATTGATCTGAGAAGAAACTGAGGAGAGACCCTAAAATATCCGATAAGTGCACCTTATTCTACTTTATCTCCAAATCATCAACAGAACAAGAAACCGTGAATAAGCAACTTTATACAAGAAAAGTTCAAGACGCCTAACATCTAGAATCATTCTAGATGAAAAGTCGCCCTTGTTACTTAGAAAATAACGTCTACAACACAACGAGGAAATTTTGTTACTCAATCAATTGATTAGCGATGGAAAAGTAAAAGAAGTGCGCTCCCAACAATATCTAACCGATGCGTCACGTTTTAAACAATTTAACAGTTATACAACAGTAAGTTGTACCGTAGAAATTCGACCGCCTCATGAAATTAGTCAAAAGTTGTATTGCTATATTATTGTCTATGACACGTAGCTGATATCAGTTCTAGTAAATCAAATAACGATGATCCGCGAAAACTGCGAACAGTCACCGATTGTAGTAATCCCAGGTGTTAATGGATGAGTGGATAATGTCCACTTTAACTATGCTAGTATATTGAAATAAAACAACACGGCATTTTCACACCTCTATTGCATATAAAGACAATGATATTTAAAAAATATAGATACGTCATGCCCTTACAAATCAACCAAAAAATCTTATCTTTTGTTTCACTACACCAATTACACTACAATAATACACGAAGGCATTTTAACGTTGTATGTCAAATCTCAAGCACTTCTGACAATTGACTGCTCTTACGATCTTCATCTTCGGCGCGCTAGTGACATATCTACCTCTTTTTTACATATGATATCATTGTATGTATAAGACACAATTTTATAAGTAGACACGAAGCTTGAATTGGAATGGCGGAGAATTGATGAAATTAAAAATATTTAAAAGTAAATATTGGGGATACAAAACCGATGAATGTGAGAGGTGGTAACTGATAAAGTTCTGTGGTCTTGCTCAAACGAGGCAACAACTCCCCTTTTAAATAAAGACATGCGAACAATCCAATAGCAGGGTGAGGGAAATTAGAGGCAGCGGTCTGTAAGGCTATAAAAAGTAAACAAGTTTCAACTTCAAAAATAAAAACGACAAAATTACAATAAAAAGTGAAAAATAAGTAAATGAAGTACCCAGCGGAGGGAATGGCTTCTGTCGCCTCTTATGGCACCTTGGTCTGCAATTTGTTTGTTACTTTCTCGTACACACTTAATGTTTTTTGAGTAAAACCTTACAACAAGATGGCAAGTGGCAAATAACATGTTTGATTCAATACATCATTTTAATAGTATAAGTATTACAGTATATATTTTTTATTATCAAAAACCGATTGATATGAGGTACTTATGGTCTCATGACAGTACGGGATTTCACAAAGAGTAATACAAGTATTTACGTAAATATTTGTCGTCGCTTCGTTTTGCACCATGTGGACACGAGTACGATAAATACTTTAAAGAAATTGTATTAGGGAACATACCAAAACCACGTAACCCATTTTTTCCAACTTTTTACCCCCCTCCCCCCTCCCCTTCGTGACCATCCGTAGTATATGAGAAGACCCCCCCCCTCCCCCCTAGTTTTCACGTGGTAATTGATAAATACGGTTTTCAATACTTTTTTGCAAAAACAGAGTTAAAAAATAATAGTTTTGCTTTTATTTGACGACTTTGTGGCGCAATGGTTGCTTAAATATTGACTACATGACAAAACAAAAACCTAAACCCCCCCCCCCCTCCCCTCTGTGACCAATCGTGGTGTTTTGAAGACCCCCCTCCCCCCCCTAAATGAGGCACGTGGTTTTGGTATGTTCCCTTACTGCATCAAACACTCTGGAGACATTGTGAACATTAATGTGTAATTTAATATACTCATTGATTTATTTATAACTTTACACAACATTCACATATAAAAGCAACAGCAGGACTTAATACATAAAAAAGAATGCTCTAACACTTGTAGAGCGTAATGTAATAATAGATGCACCATGGATACGGATACATCCCCCCTACACACTATTATCCTATATTAAATATGTAACTGTTTTATGTCATTGGTTTTATGAATTTGCTAAATTATTAAAACCCTTGTGATAAAGGCATTACAATAATATGCATTATCAATGTCACTGTTTACTATTATTTTTTATCAGTCTTTCCTGAAACTGATTCATATTCTAATTTTTAACAGATTACTGTGCATGCTATAATTGGCTGCCGTGCTAATTATACTATCAATCTTAATTGCTGTTGTTAAAATGTGTCTACTCTAACCGGATAACAAATCCAAATCGTCATGTTAGGGATTAGATGGAAATATTAGACGATGGCCATATCAAGGTCAACTTTAAATATACATGTTATGACCAAATAGAACTATGTAGATAATTTCTTATCTTATCTATAACTTATTCAAATACTATTAACAGGAACTCCGGTTTCCATAACATATAAACAGTGATGTTAAAAATCAATGGTTCGAATACAAAGTAATAATTACACTTTGGTACTAAATCTAAATCAAAATAATTATTCAATTTAAAAAAAATTGTAAACAACGTTAACATGGAGGTAAACAATACAAGAAAATACTCTATATTTACTAGATTATTAGGGTTAATAAAACCAGTGTTAACAAACTTTGTTAAGTTTGAAGATAACAATTTTGAAATTAATAGCTATTAGTACAAGTAATCTCTGTCGGGTTTAAATTGGGTTACTTGAACAAATGACACATATTTTATGTGCTCAGTAGTTGTCCAGAAACAGCTCATGAAATAAATTATTAAGTGGATCTATGGTTACAATTCTTTCACATCGACTTTGGTAGAAAATGCAGTAGAATTAATGTGAAAGGAAAAACGAAATTGAATATTTTTGAGATGTAATGTCACGCAGTGAAAGGAAGGTAAAAGATTTATTCCAGTTTCTTAATCAGGTAAAATAATAAATTCAGATTGCATTGAGAACCTTCATCTTTTTTCCATTTGATAGAATATCTCTCAGCAAAATAAATGACATACAAATATTATTGAAGACTTATCTTCTTATTGCAGGCATTCCTCAAGAGTGACATTTTTAAATGATTACTTAATGTTTTTGTTGCAAACTTTCCTGCTCCTTGTGTCGTACGCTCACTGCTGAGCATGGTGATGTTCCGATCTCATTTGGATGTTTCGTAGACTATAGCTGCTGCCATTTTCCGCGGTCTGAGGCACAGTGTATGGCTTCGCTCAGTCTGATGTTAAGTTGTTTGGACACCTGATCTGTCCATCTTTTCGGGCTCCGACCCCTGGGTCTCTTGCCATCCATCTTTCCGGTTATCATAAGCTTCTCCAAGTTGTCACTGGGTTTTCTTGCGATATGTCCGAAATACTTAAGTATTCTTTGCAGACATATGCTGGAGAGTCTTTGCTTTATATTCAAGTCGTTGAGGATTGAGACGTTTGTTCTGCCAACAGTCCAGGGGATACGCAACATGCGATGCCAGCAAAACATTTCAAAAGCATCGATGCGCTTCCTGTCAGTTGCTTTAAGTTTCCAGGACTCAGAACCATACAGAAAGATCGGGAAGACAAGCGTTCTAATGATATACATCTTCGTCTCTTTAAGTACATTCCGATCCTTCCATATCTTGTCAAGTTGGCTCATTGCGGACTTTGCCATGCCAATCCTTCGCCTGATCTCGATTTCCGATCCTCCTTTGTTGGAAATAGTGAAGCCAAGGTATACAAAGCTGTTCACGATGTCATAATGGCTCAGTGCAGTCCCTGTTCGTAGTGCGTAGGTTCTATCAATGATCATAAGCTTGATTTTGGCCTGATTAATTTTGAGTCCCATCTCCTGCCTGACAATTTCTAGACGTTGTTGCAAACTTTATTTATTTTATTTTTTATAGTTAAGAATATTAAAATTTAAGTTCAATAAAATTTTTCTTTATAAACACTAATTTATGCTACTAATTGACCCTTCGGTTTTTCATTAAAACCATACCATGTTGGCAGATTTCTCGAATACTTTCAACACAGTATGCAAAGTGCAGACGCAATAATTAGTGAATTAACGGACGGGTAGTGCATTAGTGATAAAGAATATATCAGATTCTTCGATCTAATAAAATTGTATAAATCATTCAAATTTCATATTTCCTAACAATGTAGATCCTAAGTAGGTACCTCGTACATCACCACTTCACCAGGTTGATAAAAAATGCATGTGCGTCTTATATAACAGGTACGTTCATCTCGACATTTAACAACTTAGGTAGGTACTAAAGGTTTTTAATCAGTTTTATTGGTTTTTGTATCAAACATTTTTATAAAAGACCCATATCGCTTGTAAATTGCTTCGTGTTGAGTGCAAGTGTCTTATTTTGCAAGCACATGTATTAATGTAAACAATTTAATATTGTTAGAAGCAATAATTGTACGTTCAAGTACAATATGGGATGGTAATGGAGATCTCAACTTTACGTTACTTACTTTAGGGTTCGATCCAGGTACCTTGTAGCGATATTGTGGATCGCAAAGGATCCTTAATTCGATCCGGATGATCCGATCCACCTTACATGTTTATCGATCCACCAGTGGATCGAAATGCCATTGTATTGATACTAAAATCGAATGGATTGGATCGCATTCCATTGTATTGATCCACACAAGTATCGGAATTCAGATTGGATCGAACATCCTTAACTTAATTTCGTTTAAAACGAGGTCCAGGCTTTACACTGGACTTGAATCAAGTTTATGAAGACAAGTAATAACTGTGGTATGAAGTAATGTAAGACTAAAGACCATAAATTATTATGTCTAGCATACATATACATAGCATAAATAAGGTTATCACGCTCATATGACCTGTTGGAGAATGCGACCTATATTCGAAACGCTTTGTAGGTTTTATCTAAGAGATCGAAGAACGTAACTATCGCCTGGACTCCTGCGTGCAGCGGTAATGGGATCCGTCCGAGACAACGTCGACCGACAACGTCCGCCGCTCTCGTTAAGTGATGCAATCAATAGATAACTACGTATTTAATTGTACTCGTTGTCCGTAATGCCGCGAGTAATTTCAATGCTTGTTTTGAGATGCGTAGCCGCTGGCGGCAGCTACCAGATGACGCCACGAATATAGGTGGAAATAGGGTCAGTGCTGTGTCGTTGATCCGAGGCGCGGAGACTGCGACGACGTTCGCGGAGGGGGCCCCGGCGCCCGCGCGGTCGCCCCGCGGGCCCCTCGGCCCGCCCCCCACCAGCAGCCGCGCCCCGCCACTCCCGCCGGCATTCCGCACTCGACGCGAGGGCGAAGCGCACGCCCGACTAATCGATATCCGCGACCGACGCGCCGCGCGCCCGCGGCAAGCTCACCCGCCATGTTTGACGTTTTCGGCTCCGTCAAGGGGCTTCTCAAGCTTGACTCTGTGTGCATCGACAACAATGTGTTTCGCCTCCATTACAAAGCCACCGTGATCATCCTGATCGCGTTCTCGCTGCTCGTCACCTCGCGGCAATACATCGGCGACCCCATCGACTGCATCGTGGACGAGATCCCTTACGCCGTCATGGACACGTACTGCTGGATCTACTCGACGTTCACCATCCCCAACCGCCTGGTGGGCCGCGTGGGCAAGGACATGGTGCAGCCCGGCGTGGCATCCCACGTCGACGGGCAGGACGAAGTCAAGTACCACAAGTACTACCAGTGGGTGTGTTTCGTGCTGTTCTTCCAAGCGATCTTGTTCTATGTGCCGCGGTATCTATGGAAGACGTGGGAGGGCGGTCGAGTGAAGATGCTGGTACTTGACTTGAACTGCCCAGTGGTCGGCGAGGACTGCAAGGCCGATAGAAAGAAGCTCCTGGTCGACTACTTCTACACGAACTTGCACACGCAAAACTTTTATGCGTTCCGGTTCTTTATTTGTGAAGTATTAAACTTTATCAACGTCGTCGGGCAGATATACTTCATGGATTTCTTTTTGGATGGTGAATTCTCGACATACGGACGTGATGTGGTTCGCTTCACAGAAATGGAGCCGGAGGACCGCGAGGATCCGATGGCGCGGGTGTTCCCCAAAGTGACTAAGTGCACCTTCCACAAGTACGGTCCCTCGGGAACCGTGCAGAAGTTCGACGGGCTCTGCGTCCTGCCGCTGAACATCGTTAACGAGAAGATATACGTGTTCCTGTGGTTCTGGTTCGTGATCCTGTCAATTTTGAGTGGAATCTCGTTGATCTACCGCGCGGCCGTGGTGGCGGGCCCCCGCGTGCGCCTGTATCTGCTGCGTGCGCGCAGCCGCCTCGCTCCCCAGGAGCAAGTCGAGACCGTGGCGCGCAAGCTGCAGATCGGCGACTGGTTCGTGCTGTACCAACTGGGCAAGAACATCGACCCACTCATCTACAAGGAGCTGATGGGTGACCTAGCTAAAAAGTTTGAGGGGAAGGACACTGTGTAGCCGGTGCGCCGCTGACTGGCGTCGGACAGTGGGACTGGGTGTTAGTGAGGAGCAGTGAGCGGTGCAGTGCGCGGTGCGGGCGCGCTACCTGCGGGCTGCGGGCGCTGCGCCGCGCCGCACGGGGCGCACGGCGCACGGGGCGCCGGGAGCGGCCGCGCCGACATTCCATTACCTACGCCCGGCGCGGGGAACGACCTCCGCCGCCGGGCCAGTCATTGTATTCCAGAACCGCTTTAAAACTCTTATGCTACCGACGAAATTATGTTAGGTGAACTCAAAGCGCAAGACTTCGACTGAGCATGCCGTGCGCCTGCGCCGGGGCGCGTGCATTTAGCGTACGTTTTAGGGCATGTTTACACGTAGTCGTAGCTGTAGGTAGATCTCGTGCCTTCGTTTTGTATTTGTATTGTTCGTGTGCGAGTGAGTTGCGTTGAAGGGACGTCTCATTGTGATATGTAATTATTATTATATCTAAATTAAGTGTTTATCGTGTACGGGGTTGATTGAGTGGACAGCTGGCTTATTCCTAAGTTTTAGATAGTTATCTAATGTAATGTCTTTGTTATCGAATGTTTTACTCGATACGGTATTGTAATTGTATAAAGCAATAATGAACTATTATAATAAGAGATCGATTATTCGAACTGGTTATCGACAATACTGTAATTTTTACTAATTGATACTTTTTTTATACTGACGAAATCGAGTCGATTATGGTTGATATTTTCTGAATATATTTACTGCCACACAAAGTTGATGTTGTTTCATTGAATACTTTTTGAGCGAAAGTAATATCACGCCATAAATCAGTTGCAAAAATTTTGTTGCATCATAGTATATGATAATAAGAACTTTGCATTATAAAAATATTTCGACATGATTGTAGCGTTTGTTCGATACTGGTAACGCCATCTATGGCCATGTCTCCGAAACGTCCGATAAAGCGATGTCTAGATTGCGCGCGCCGCGCGCTGACGCGACAAATGCATTTTAAAGGTACCTACATTGCGTTTGCACATACACTAAATGATTCTTAGAATTTCTTAATAGCACTTATCGATATTCAATGTTTTTTTTTGTTTTCAATGATACGTAAAAGTATTTTAGTAATTGTTCTATGCATTTCATTACAAAATAATGTTCTATTATTATATCGCTAAATATAATTTTTAGGCATAACAATAAATTGCTTTACAAAGCAACTTTTTTTCTGGTTAAGTTTTTTAAGTAATTTAATATTTAAGTCCGAGTTTACGACCTTCTACACGGATACTTAAATTACAATAAAATTAATTACATAACATGGACATTTTGACTAACAAGTAACAATGCTATTCGCTGATGTGTGTTTGTTATGCCATAAAATGCCACAAAGGTGAAGAATGTGACCAAAACCACAGCAAAACTATGCCGACTGCCGAAACGTTCTCTACGAACGGCGACGATAGGTACAATACGTAACACAATTAATTATGTCGTCAACATGTTATACAATTAAATAGTCATATCTTGCAGTCCTTACAAACATGATAGTATGAGTGAAAGTATTTTGGCATTCCAATTTACTGCCCGTTACGAAACCTACTTCTCAATGACTGTGATTGTGACGAGCGCCCAAACCACTACAAAATGCAAATAAAAGTATTTAGAACGCTTGTTGGGACAGAGGCAGAGCGCTGTGGAACAAACCCTCGTTAAAACAAAAGAAGATTGCGACGAAGATTGCTGAACTATAATTAAAAATTGACTACTAATATTATAGGTATAATACATAATTATTCAAAGAGGGTAGCAAACAAAACAGGAGAATCTTTGAACGTTTTGAGTTGCTTGATATTATGTTTGGCTTACTTAGATTATTCTGCATTCAAACAATTGGTGATACAGGCTATCAGAAAAAGTAAATCTTCTCGTAAGAAAAGGCTTTTCTAGATGTGAATAATTGACATTATCATCTCGCAGGTGTAAACTGGGCTAGGAGGTCGTAAAGGAGCAGTAAAGATCTCATTAGGCTGAGGGATTTGAACTGTACCTACTGCATTTCTTAGAAAACCCTTTGTCAACTGTCCCTTGTCAAACAACGACGGTTTCGAGAAGGTATCAGTGTAGCCACAGAGTCCACAAACGGACAGGCGTTATGGAATATGGATGTTATTACCGCAGCTAGAGAAACAACGGAAAAAGTAACACCTTCGCTCGTAAAATGTTGAATCAACAGGCCGAGGCGGCTCTGACAATCAACTTAGCATGTTTTAGATTTCTACGAGTTTGACAGCCCTGTTACTTTGGTCGTAATAACTCAGCTCCCTCTGCCGAGCGAGTGTGCACTGTGCCAGGTTCGATCCCCGGAGTCATTGTGACACATATAATATTTTTTAAAAGAAAAACTATGATATAAACTTTCTAAATATCCCATTAATTTACAACGTGGTTAAAATACTGAGGTAAAAAAAACCCGGCCAAGTGACTGTCAGGCCACGCGTAGTTTTTTTTTGGGATGCGCAGTTGTATCTAAGTTCCGCATACTATAAGGGTTCCGTTTTGACTACGGAACACTAAAATAACCACAAGCCGCATGCGTCAGCCGCATGCCGCAGATTCTTCTTCCACGTGCGGCCGCGCGACATGCACCCATTACTCAAACACTTAATTTTCTTTGTCTGTATCAAGACAGCATTCCTTCATTCATAACCGAGCGGGATGAATCATTAGCTTACTGCACAGCCACCACATTTTAGATAACTAGCGAAATATAGAAAATAAATAGCTAATGTGCAGAATTAAAAGCGTTTACATAAACTTTATATAATTTCAGATTACGTCATCATTTCATTTAAGTACCTGGATTAAGCAGATCCGGGTAAAAAAACTCCCAAAGTTGGGACTCATAGTACTTAAATAAATAAAATGAAAATTTTAAAAATTATGAGAAATAGTTTCATCGTACCTACATCGAACGAGGTCAGTTAATAATTAATTACTCCTAGTTAAAGGATCTAGGAACCAATAGGCTTAATTAACGAGACCCATATCTTCCTGATTCCCACCTGCCTTAGCCTAGTATGAAGCATCAAGATAAAATGCAGACTGCAGACTAAATCGAGTCGATAATTTGTTATGTATGATCACGGTTGAGGTTAAACTCAACGAGCGTGAGACCGGATGTTCACCTTGAGATTAATGCAGCCAATTAGCAGTTTGTGAAGCTAAATCCTAATATTTTTATTTTCTTTTATTTATTTATTGAACGCCAACATAACAAACATTATTTTTGTGATTTTTAACACATGAACAAAATGTGTGTCCTGCCGGGAGGTTCGATTTTCAAAATTCCTTCAAAAATCCTTTCAAAGTCGAACGAATCCATTGAAGATTGCAGCCACGTGGCGTCAATGCGTTGGGACATACATGGTGTTCGGGGTGTCTGTCTATACGCTAGTAATAGTACTTCAATGCAGTGAGATGGCTAAATCTGTGTATAATGATTTAAAGAAAATGTTAATAAATTATGTTATAATTTCATATTTTTTTGTTTTAATTTCCCTTGAACTTGACAATGTATACAGCAAAGAGGTCAATGTCCTTACTTTTTGAAACGCTATTGAATAATCGTATTAATCTATTGACAGGTGCAATCGTGCATTAAGAGCTAAGTTTGATTTACACACACAATAGGTTATAGTTTCTGGAGATTCTATGCTGTCGTGATGAAAATGAATAGCAAAAGTAGATCGGGTGCGTCCAGTTTGCTGTTAACAAGCTTAATTTATGCAGAAATATTAGATCAAATTTTACGCCTTCGATCAGCAAGTGTTGTTAAAATAAAGTGTTTTAATCTTTCTTTGTAGCTTTTAATGTCACGACCTAGATTAATAAATAAATAAATAACGCTTCACACTCATAGCCCCACACTAGGATTCCCTGTGTCGTGGGTGCCATGGACAACACACAAGACAAGGACATTCACACCCAGACCAAGAACAGAAATTCAAACTCATCATTCAAATTTCCGCCTCGCTGGGAATCGAACCCAGGACCCTTGGCGCGGTGATCCGGCATGGTAACCATTGCGCCACACGGGTCGTTAAGCGAATATGTTAGGTGCCATAGGAATATCTTTTTTAAAGCCTCAAATCTCCTCATGTAAACATCATAAAAGCGATTCCAAGCAACACAGGCTGCTTCGAACCAATGAATTGAAAAGTAAGATTTTTATTTTTGGCGATTTGAAGTCCCTGCAGTCGCGAAGGATGAAACTAAGGGTCTTGAAACCTCTAGCTAGAGCAAATGAAGTCTATGTGAGCATTGAACATTAATTTACTGTCAAGAATTATTATACCTTTAATAGTATTGGCTGATTCTAATGACGTAGAGTTAATTTTTTTATTAAAGTTTAATGCATCTTTCTTATTTATTTATTTAACAGTTTATGTACACGTATAACAGTGGTTACAAAAGGTCATAAAAGTAATTTTGTACATATGCAATGCTTATTTCTAAAAGAAATCTCTTCCAGCACACCTAGGAATGGAAAAGTGGTATAAAATTAATTTAGCGTGCACTTGTTTATAAATAGTACATAAGATACATATTAATAATACCATGAATACATACATACATACAAACTATGTATACACTAATACATACACATTTTCTAAATATATAGAAGAAAGAATAGTAAACATGACAGGATTTACGAGTATTATCAGAGAGAAAAATAGTGTTCTTTTACTCTTTTTTTGAAAGAATATTGATTGACATTGACGAATACTTGGATTGGAATAATTGAATTGGCGGCGGTTTTCTTCCTGAAAACTCGCATGAAATGACATTTCAACGCATTTAATTCAATACCGTTATGGTCACACCACTTTACCAATAGATATTAAATCATCTTAAGACTACAGCGTCCGTGGGATTGTTCACAGACTTGAAGAACTTAAAGTCGTTTGTGTGGTATGTTATTGGAAACAAGTAATAGCGCGAGTAATGAAAACAATCCCCAATATCATTTATAAAGACGTTGAATAATAGAGGTGCGATCTAAACCCCTCCCATGACGAACCCGAAAGACATTACGCAGTTTCCAAGTGAACCGAGAAGATTTCACATGGTACCCAAATGGCCACAATGATATTATAAGTATTAAACATCATTGAATGGCCACTATAATGATCTCTAAGGACACTGTCGGATTTTCGAATGAATAATTGATGTTTACCCTAGCGGCTTTTTGCTGTTACCCCAGTGGCATTTATGGCTATTGGCTTCACGCACGCTAACAGAGGGATTTTTCCCAAGTACGGCAAACTCCTAGATATTGGTCGATTCGGCAAGATCTAAACGTGGTAAATGTAGCCATCGGTCATCCATCCGAAAGCGCCATTATTTCAACTCTGTCGATCAGTTATAATAAAATTAATGCCATCGGGCTATGAGCGATAAATGAAGTAAATACATATACAAAAATGTCTAAATGTGAGTCCATGTGGTATATATATTTGATGATTAAACGAACTTACCTGTACGTGAAGTTCAATCTCAATTATTCGAGAGCTTCGTTCGAAGATATTAGCATGGCAACACTAGTAGTATCACTTTACGGGCTCGCCATTTCGCACTGTAGTTTGGAGGTAGATAAAAAATAAAACATAAAATTATCAATTTTTGTAGGGTAGATTTATAAACCTCACTTAGCTGGGGCGCGCTCCTCTTCGGTTCGTCATTTAGTTCAGAGATTTGCTGAGCTGTTTCATGTTTCACGACTAGGGGTGTAGTGTATATGACATGTACACTAGGGAGGGAGGGCATGCTAATATCTTCGAACGAAGCTCTCGAATAATTGAGATTGAACTTCACGTACAGGTAAGTTCGTTTAATCATCAATTATTCTTCGAGCTTCGTTCTCGATATTAGCATGGCAACACTAGTAGATGTTTAGAGAAGGTAGTCGTGAAACTAATTATATTTTTAGCTTTTAAATTTTTAATTGTAATATGATAGCAATATTTTACTCTTTAATTTCAATCTATTAATCAATATATTGGTGACACAGTATATGTACATCTAATAACCATAATGTATAGCACACTCGGTATATGTTACTGATAGGTAGTAAACTTTATTTGATAATATGAACATGAGTGATACGTTAACTAAATATAGTGGAATATCTACTGAATTCCGCAAGTTTTATATAAAATATCCAGATCCTTTTAAAAAATGATTAATGACATAAATGAGGTAAATATAAATTTCGTAATATTATTCATAATATATTATATATGGTGTTTTTCTATGTAACCCTTGCCAGTACTAAGAGAGTAAGTAATTTGATGATAATTGTATTCACTGAAATTAGTTTTTTCCCGAAGGATCCAATTTTTTGTAGCTAAATTAGATCACACTACTACAGCGTGTGTTGCAACGATAGCAGCAACTATGTCACCAACCACAAATAATTCCTAAACCTGTAAAAAAAATATCTATATAAAAACACTGTCTTGTTTACAACATTATCTATCTATATATGTAAAAACATAAAAAAGCCTGTACAGATGTACTCCATGGACTGAGATCATCCAACCGATATGCCTTTAAATATGCCTTTAAATTTGAAAGGCAATAATCCGAAAGTGGTTTGAACCACTAAAACAAAGCATCAGGCACATTCAGTCCATTGATAGTCAATTTTCCACTTTTCCATACCACAATTTGAATAGACTGACAACATAGAACACTGATCTATCATTGTCATAAGATTTTTTTTTTTTTGCATAGTTCTGTATAAAATAAAGTAAATGTATCGGCTTCTTTTGGTTTTTCGACCAAAAGCATATTGTAATAAATTTTGATTATTATGATTATTTAATATTTTACTGGTTTTGTATCTACTAACACTAGTTTGTAAGATATACCTACTAACCTAATATGGATCAGTCTGAAATAAAGGATTATCATTACTATGTATTATTATAAGTATGTGACAGTAAAAAAAGTACTAAATTGAAAAACATTCGATATAATTATGTTCCAAGTTAACTAGTATTTAAGTAGGCCGCAATGAAAATACTTTCTATAGAAAAATATATAAAATATAATCCTTATTTGTCTCGACTGCCTTGAACAATTAGCAAGGACATGGGTGGACTGCTTATGATCTCTAGGATTAAAACCTATGTGAAATAATAAGGAACCTTGCATTACAAACTACTGTAAAGTTACAATTGTTTTCGTGACAATACCCAAACCACTCCTAACCCAACTCAAGCAGTGCAAAGCGTAAACAGTTGGGATGTTTTTATAGGGGAAACAATATCCGGACTTCTATACGGTAACTATAGTGTGATTTTTCAGTGTAAGCAAGTATTAGATATATAATACTCGTATTATATTATAGCTATAATAAAATTACTCAATGTTTAAAAAATTATTGGTGGAGGCCATAAAGGGACAATCACTAGTCACTTTGTCACTATTTTTGTTATGTTTATAGGATGACATATATATGGGTGGACCAAGGACATAAAACTTGAATATATTATCAAACTATAGTACCATAAGTGTACATATTGCTTGCATTCTCCTCAGATTTTCCTCGCATGAAGAAAGTTCTTACTTTAAGGTTTGTTCTATTAGAACAGAGATAACTTTAATTCGATTTGTCATTCGATGTATGATTGTAAATTTGCTATGTCCTAGATTCGAATTCTGCAACATTAAAAATACATTATTGATTGTCTTATTTTACAACATACACTCAATGGCAAATTTAATCGTTCATACAACAAATTTTGTTATACCTATATGAGGCTGTCTTAGTGATCATGTCTGGATTCTGGTTACTATGGAGGCGGGACCCCGTTGTTGAGGCATGCTCATATGAAGTATAAATGTTATTTACCATCTGTGGAATACATGCATGTTTTGCATGTATAGAAAATATTTGTATCTCTAGCCTGGTAGGCAAAGATGAATCAATCGTCCGCCAGAACGGAAATATTAAAAAATGCCAAGTATTAAAAAATATTACTTTTAACAGAGCAATAAATTTTGAAAATTAACTAATACATTATACAATGATATTGTTTATCGTATATATAATAGGGGTATACAGCAGTATACCTACTATTTGTCATTATCATTGACTGGCCAATGAGAAAATAAATCACCCAATGAAGGTTATTTGTTTATTATTATTATCATTAATTAAGTAGAGATAGACAAGTATTCCATTCGCCTTCGTAATTTTAAAACCCTTTAAAAATATTTGCTATACTAAGCCAAACGATATGTACCTATGATGTATAAACAGGATGTAGCATAAGTATTTTCTTCAATCCGGATGAAATTGAACCAAAAAAGGCTTTCTTTTTTAAAAAAAAAAACTTATCCCATCAGTTTATAAGAGTATAAAAGAGCTTGAATTAAGTTGTCCTCAACTATTCAAATAAAATTTGAGATTCGGAATTAATATTCATAATTTTATATGCCAATCATATATTGGCATATGTATCCATTTTTACACATACAATGATTACTTATTTTCAGTATAATCAAATCGTAATCGTAAGTAGTGCATTAATACTTCAATGTCTCATTGTTATTGCGTTTTTTATTGGAATATGTTCGATATTATTGCATAAATAAGATATTTATGCGAATTGTTCCATGGTAACATAAGAACTGTATGTTCCAGAATAAATAAAATTCCCTTGTTGATTCACTGCGTCTTATTTTTTGACTATGTAAGCTTTGGAGGAATGTTTATTCCTGAAATGTTTCATAAGCATACCATAATTTATGTCTATATTGTGAGAATTTTTTAGAACTTACGTCTAGGGCTTACAGTTTTAGGCGGTTTTTAGGCTGGCTTTGTTGTCCGCCTTGGCTGCCTTTGTGTCAGAGTCACATGGTTTGCACAATTTTTACGCCCATTGCAGCAGTTGTCAGAGAATCATATAAAAGGAACTGTAGCTTAAAGGCCTGATGACAGGCTAAGCTGTTTATTGAGTTATAGACTTTATGATTGAAGAGGAACTTAATTTACAAGTCACGGTGACTGCGGACGGAAAATGTGACTCCTTGAGCAACATAGTCTCGGTGGACTATTATAGTGCTGTGTATATGACATAATGGCATCTGGTCCAAATGATCATGTGGCCCTATGACTCTATTGCTGCTAATTGAATATATACCTACTGCCATTGTTCCTTGAATAGAAATCCTTCGCAATTTCATGCGAAAAATAAGTACTTGCTTCAGTTCACCGTATGGTGTGCGGCGTGACGCACGTTCCTTTTAGAAATATAATTTCTGTTTGAGTAATCGTAATCGATTACTCACAAGTAGATCCGGTTATCAAGTACTTTGTATAGTTCAACGAATAGCGTGCAGTATTAATTCCATATGGAATATACGCTAGTCGGCTTCATAATGCGGTGAAGATTCTTTCTGGAATACATGTACAATGCAGTGGAAATACCCCACAGGTAGATCCGATTGTTTTGTTTGTTTTTAAAAGATCTTTATTTATAAAAATAGTTACAGGATATATTTACAATAACTTATAAATATTGCAAATACAATCGTAAGAATTATAAACGTTACGTAGGCTAATGGCGCCTCTTTAAACAAACACAATACTTATTAATTAAATCATTTTGATCTTAAGATAATAAACTATAGGTATAGTAAAGTAATAGTTATTTTGGTGATGCAAGGCTTTGTAGGATGGCCATTACATTTAGACAAATTAATTTACATTTAGATTACACACGTTTGTAGTGTTTGATAGAGGTAGATCCGATTAGTGAGTACTTTTTGTTGCAGTTGTCTGCGTAACATGGTTAGGGCTCTTTATGAAATACACGTACAATGCAGTGGAGATACCCCACAGGTAGATCCGATTAGCGAGTACTTTTTGTTGCAGTCGTCTGCATAACATGGTTAGGGCTCTTTGTGAAATACACGTACAATGCAGTGGAAATACCCCACAGGTAGATCCGATTAGCGAGTACTTTTTGTTGCAGTTGTCTGCATAACATGGTTAGGGCTCTTTATGAATTATGATTGAACGCAGAACTGGTTTTTAATAATTTATAACTAAATAAATAAATAAATGAAGTCTAATTTCATTACGTAGCTGCAACGTATTTTTATAAGACCACCTTCATTATATGAGAATCCTAGTATAAAAAGTGAAAGGATTAGTACTATCAAATATTATTGATAAATATATCGTCGTATCTTAGAGTATAATCGTCATCAGCAGTAATTGATACGTTTTCTGTAATGTAACATATAGTTTGCTATAGACTCCGCACGTAAATGTGTAATGTTCGCCTCGATTGCAGTGTAATTCTAATGTAATAAGAGTAATGAAACCCACAGGAAATTAATGTTAGCAGTTTCTCTTTTATTTGAAAAGCCCCCAAAGGACAATTCGATTATGTTTTGTATTTATATCCTACTTCGATATAAATTCATTACGGATTACTAGTAGGTACTATTGCATACTAGTGATGGAAGAACCCAATAAGTTATTCTT
Source organism: Thymelicus lineola (assembly GCA_963932265.1). Taxonomy (NCBI): domain Eukaryota; kingdom Metazoa; phylum Arthropoda; class Insecta; order Lepidoptera; family Hesperiidae; genus Thymelicus; species Thymelicus lineola. The sequence continues at coordinate 1,485,677 of OZ010685.1, forward strand.
ATTAGCAAGTATCTTTTTTATTTAAAAGGCCTTCAGAAGAAAATCCGATTAGATTTTGTATTTGTACACTACTGCAATATAAATCCCTTATAGAATGTACAGCAATTAGCAGGTACTTTTTTATTTGGAACAACTCAAAGGACAATATGATTATATTTGTATTTATTTTCAATATAAATTGATAAATTCTTTATGAAATACAATTACTAGCAATGGAAGGACTCCACAGGTAATTCCGGTTAGCAAGTACTTATTTGGAAGGCTCCCAAAGGACACTCCAATTATGTATGGTATTTAAATCATATTGCAATATAATTTTCATACGGAAAACACGTGCTGATAATGAAGGAAAAAAAAAGAGGAATACCTAAGGGTATTCATATTTAAATTGATATATTCACTGTTAAATAATAGAAAATCTGTTTTTGCTTCGTAATTGCGTGTAATTTCCTTGCAAATTGCATTGCAAGCAATATTTAACCGACTAAAGTAGGGTTATTTAGTTACTTGCTGTATTCTTTAAATTTTAATACTGGAATTCTCCTACCTGATGATTATAAACGTTGATGAATCACTATCCAATCCAATCCAACATTTCCTGTACGAATCCCACGAAATCCAACGAAACACACTGCATATCACTCAATAAAAATATCACTTTTGCTTTGGTTAATTTTTCGTTCTAACTTTTTTAATTTTTTACACAATTGATTTTCTCATGACTATTAAACTTTCTTTTAGGAATTTAACTTTAACTATAATTTTGCGCCCGTGCGAAACGGCGAAGCACTGAAACGTGAATGACGAACCGAAGAGGAGCGCGCCCCAGCTAAGTGAGGTTTATAAATCTACCCTACAAAAATTGATAATTTTATGTTTTATTTTTTATCTACCTCCAAACTACAGTGCGAAATGGCGAGCCCGTAAAGTGATACTACTAGTGTTGCCATGCTAATATCGAGAACGAAGCTCGAAGAATAATTGTGATTTTACTGCTCGGACTGTCCGCCGTCCGGACGTCTCAATTACCGTGGCTTTGCTTCACGGCTATTGTTTACTTCCTGATAGCATCCACTTCCAACCCACAATGGATCAGCACTCAGTTTTAATAGATACATAGATACATTTGATGCATTCGATTTTAAAGCGGATTTAAATTTCGAAACCAAAAGTGTTTATGTGTGTTTAGTGTTCCTTAATTACATTTAAAAGTATAATTTATAGGTACACTACCAACTTAGATACTTAAAATCTAAAGTGCATGGTTCTAAATTTACTCATGTATTTATTCAACGATACGATGGTTATTTTATGACTTGCTTTAGAACTGGTCTAATCGATCACTTAATATTATAAAAATGATGTATTTAATGAATCTCCAGATTTGTATAGAGGATTATACTTCAGATGGATGATATGGATAACAAATCATAAAATAATCTATCAATCACTATCTCCCTGTTTTCTGATTTTTTTCATTCGTTGAATTGAATAAATTAATATATTTTTAAACAGGTATCTAGGTTTGACATATCAATGTCTCCGGAGTCGCATGAACAAGAAAAGTTTAAAATTGTAGGTTTTACTTAATTATTAAGTATTTAACAGAGCAGTTTCATTGTTAAGCAAAATTAGACGTATTGTAATAGCTCATAAGTCTGTCCTTTATGCGAATATGCGGGTAAAATAAGTATTTCACACACGTGCGGGCGCGATGTTTCTACGGCGCCAGTTTCTACAATTTATAATGCAAGCCAGGTGCAACAATCAGACTATTAATTAATAGAACATAATCAAAATGATACCAAAAATATAATAAGGGACTTCAAATAAATAGTCTTTGCAAAAAGTGGCCACTGAAATTATTGTTCAACGCATGCATAGATAGGCGAGTCAAAATCACCATAATGTACCTATCTACACCTACCGATAATACAGATAATACTGTTTAACTGGGGCCGAGAATTTATTATGACTTAAGACTTTTACACGTATTAAGTAGTTAAGTAGATAACTTAATTTTAATGAAATTTTAAGTGCGTGTTTAACTCTTGACCCTTGACTTTTGACTCTTGACAAACAGACAAAGAGACAGATGGACGTTTCCGTTTTTATCTGAATTTTGTACTTAATTTCCGTTTGTACGGAACCCTGAAAAGGAAAGGAACGTAACCTAAGAACAATTTTTTAAAACTAAATTAATCGATGACAATCTTGGATTATTATGAATCTGAACCTACATTTTTATATAATTTTATTTCCATAATACATGTTGCCTTAGAATAAGGAATCATGTTGCTATACTTGTGAGCTGCAGGGTCTGCAAGGCGCAGCCTGTTCGCCGTTCGTTGCACATTTGCCCATGTTTACCTTACAATCACGTAACAACTATTCCTAGTGAAACGCGAATCAGCTGCTTTGCTAGATAAACCATTACTTATCAAACTATAATAACATACGATAACTCACCTTTCATTTCATTTTAACATACATCTTATGTTCTGCGTAGAGCTGGACTATGGAACATTTAATAACGCAGCAATGAATATTAAAGATGGTTCTCGTTAGACGTCGTCGATGGGAAGGTGGTAGAAGGCCAGCCTGCAGGTGCAGTTATCCGATACCTCACATGTTTTATCTTACGTTTGTCATATTCGATCTAGTTACAATTTCGTCACGACTAGCTTGAAGTATTGGCTTTGTTTATCGATTTATATTAATTAGGAATTTTATTCACATCTTTGAATTCTTTAATGACGTTCCTCGTAATTTAAATATAATGAAGGTGCGACTTCATGTCATGCCGGCGGGCACCTGGCGACTTGTATTAAAGTGTAACTTAGGTTATTCTGAAACCCATTACATCCGCAAGGCTCTCGCTTGGTACAGTTTTCTGAGTTTTTGGATTAATACAATGATTCATTTAGTATCTGGCTGATAATAGGTACATATTACATAATATAATACATCCCTAATACTGACCTTTGAAGAAATGTAATTATGAGAGCATAAACGAGATTCATAGACACACCTTGTTCGTTAAATCGTTACTAGAAAAATTTACTAACACTATCGATACACTGAAAACGTATATAATAATTCCAGCACTTTTATCTACCCATTCGATGCTAGCATGAATGATGGGTTTAATGGTTTAATATCACGTCCTCACTTTGCCTCCTTTAAAGATAATTGGAGGAATTGACTTCGCGGAACTCGGCTTACAAATATCACTATTATTGATAAAGTGTACCTTCTGTGTTCATTCAAAGACCGAATGCAGTTCATCCGCTCGGGCTAATCAATGTATTTGATGAAATGAATGATTACGTGGCGTTAAGTAGAAGTGTTTCGTGTTCAACACAGTCAAATACTTTAGACAGGTCACAGAATACTCCAATGGCATTTTGTAAATTCTCTCCCAGGCCTCAAAGATGTGTTGGAGAAGCCTAGTACCTGCATCTGTTGTACTATGGCCCGTAAAGCCTTATTGTTCAGGATGGAGTAAATACAAGTATAGAAGTGCATCAGCATTTGATTTAATATAATTTTTTCGAAGATTTCTTTCATCCCTCATTCATCTCATCCCGTAACTATTCCATCGCTGGGTTCAACTTCAAGATCTAAAGTTCACCTTCAACATGAAGTTATACTTAATGTTTTATACAAAAATAATATGAATGATATTGCTTGATGCATGCAGGATTCGAACTCAAGTGAAGTCATCCTTGCGAAAGAGCAGAATTTAACTATTTCAGGGGTCACGTATCTAAGTAACATCAATCGTAAGTAATCATAAGTAAGCTATTAAGTAAGCTGTGGTTATCGATGCTGGTTAGCGATATATTACAACTATGTAGTTCACATGTGTACTATTACATTGTCGTGTACTGTCGGTTGACCCAAATAAAGTGAAAAAAAAATCGTGACAGCAACGCACAAACATACATTCGTTGGTTTGCCAGTAGATGCAGGAGGTGCAGTCAGACGAGCACCACACCGCATGAGGGTCTGCGGTCGCCGGTCGGGGCTGTCGAAGCACATTCGTCTCATTAACCAATGAAGTGAGGTATTACGCGGTTTCATCTAGTTTTTACACTAAGGCCGCATCAGAGACCAACGCGGCAAAGCTGACATGCGATTGGTGATCAATGTGTATAAATAATTTTAATAGAAAAGATAAAAAAAAACCAGGCAAGTGCCAGGCCGCACGCAATATAGGGTTCCGAAGTTTTAAGTTTATCGACTATTACTCATTATGTACTAATGCTATCTATGAAAATTATCAAGTTTTCCTTGTATTCAATATACCTATAATATAAATAAATAAATAAATAAATAACGCTTCACACTCATAGCCCCACACTAGGATTCCCTGTGTCGTGGGTGCCATGGATAACACACAAGACAAGGACACTCACACCCAGACCGAGAACAGAAATTCAAACTCATCATTCAAATTTCCGCCTCGCTGGGAATCGAACCCAGGACCCTTGGCGCGGCGATCCGGCATGGTTACCATTGCGCCACACGGGTCGTCGATATAATCTATCTTTGAGAAGTTTTTCACTTCCCAACTCCCAACTATTTAGCCGGCAGTTAGTAAAATTTTGTTTCTAATCTTGAGCTGATACATTTTATCAATTTTCATGTTTTAACTTCAAAAATTACGAAGTTGCGTACTATTAAGTTATCCTCTAAATTAACCCTTGAAGGGATGATTTTCCAAAAAAAATGTTATTATAAAAATTATTATAATTTTTGATAACTATAAACAAAAACATAAAAAAAAACTTCATGTTTATAACTCTAAAACTGACGAAGTTGGTGTGTATGAAAATGACTTCAAACCCCTATTTTAAATCCTTAAGGGATGAATTTCCAAAAATCCGATAGCCTATAGCCTTTTTCGATTATTGGACTATCAAACATAAAAAGATTTTTTCAATTCGAACCAGTAGTTCTTGAGATTAGCGCGTTCAACCAAACAAACAAACTCTTCAGCTTTATAATATTAGTCGGTTAGGTATAGTTAGCTAAATAAAATTTATTGGTTACAATTTTCCTTTGATTAAGTACTTTTTTACAGTGCCTACTGCCTACAGCCTACTGTGCTTACGTCAGTAGATCAACATTATACCTCCTCCTGAATCTTGTTACTAATCGAAATGAAACATATACAGATTTACAGTTTTATTGCTGTCAGGCCGTCCGCGTCAGGACTCAGGCTCGCTTAATGTGAATCATCTGGCAATGAGTAAATAACGTAAGGACGTTCAACTGTTAATGTCAGATATCGTTAACCTATGTACTACTTGATATTATTATCAGTTAAAAGTCCTTTACTCTCTCTCTCCAGTTATTATTATTCTTTCATTATTTAACATTTTGAATGTAACGATTTTATTTAAGGAAGAATAAAATGGTATAAACGTCTCACTGTTAGACTAATAGCTGTTCAGTAATATTATTATGTAACTACGACTTTATTAAGGGCCATAATTTGTACATGACTTCCGAAGAATAAAAATAAAAGTGGCTCTAATTTTATAAAATATAATCTAAATAATATTTAGCAGATGTATATTGACTCGTAGATGCCAAAAATGGAAATCCGGTAACCGTGGATTACGATTTTATTCCTCGGGGACGTCGATTACTTAGTTACATGGATCGTGGGCACGGTGAGACTATCGAATCGTGAGTACCCGTTGTATCTAAAATGTTCAGTGTCCGTGATGATATAAGTTTAAAATCATTTGTTCCATTATTGTTAGTTAGTACATAAATTACAAATACCTGTTAAAAGTAACTTAATTTACAGACAAAATATTGGCATAATACAAATTGAAACAAAATCGCCGAAGCCAAGATTTGGTCAACGGGCTACTTTCGTATTAAAAGTATAATAAAATAAAATGAAGCCTAGATGAAATCTACAAATATTTTGTGGTACGAAGAAATTACATCGGTTTGTGTTTCTAAATCTGCACATCACTAAATAGAAGTTGTTATTGAGACGATCGTTATTTCAGCCAGCTATAAAGACTAATAATGACTTTGTGTCGGTAACGGCAAGCTGATGGCGATCAGCTGGGGACACCATTATCTTTGTTTTATTACGTTGCTTCACTTATTTTACGTAGCTAAACCGTAGAATCCGTTTATCGACGGACTAGGGTCTACTACTTTGTTATATTTTGAAAACTAAAAACATTTTTTGTTTCTTAAAAAGCAAATAAAACTGATTTATTTTTTTAGATTACCCGCAATTTAAACAATGCTAGATTGCCATTTGCTGCCTATCCTAAACCAATCAAGTCATTTTATACATGACTGTTCTTTACATTTAACTCATATTTAGACCTGTGTGAACTTTTTGTTAGTTCAAAAATGGCTAGGATTAAAGTAGGTAGGTACTCAGCAATGATCTTATACGAAAAACAGGCAGATAGGTTATACGCGCACCGCAAGTGGCACGCCAAAACTGGGCTAATTAGCACACCTGAGCTCAATCAATGAAAGTCAGGGACAAACATCGAATATTTATACATCGAACTTAATATAGGTATCCTCTATACCTCTTTTTTCTAAGATCACTAGTACTCGGACGTGTGCAAAAGATCAATTAAGGATTTTATCATGTGTTGAACATGCTAAAGATTATGAAACCAGAATGCTCTATAATTATACATGTTATGCACGCATGCATACATTTTTGAATATTTGCTTGTCCCTTTCCGCCAGTAACTCAAAGAACTGCATTGCGCATTCTCGTGTGCTTTAGCATGTGTTTTGTATTTATCGCCAGAATCAACCATTATAACTTATAAAAATATTTTAACACAATCAAATGATATTTGGTCTATAGATAACATGGACACAATACAAAAATGGTCATTCCGTTGTAACCTTTGTGACATCATCCCTCTTCGGGTACCTCTACGAAGCTATATATCCGGTTAAAGTAATATATCCATGGATATAATAGAGTAATATATCCAGGCATAGATATATGAATTACATAGATTTGGTGTAATGTCATATAGATACTTAGTTATGGAATAGTTTAAAAGACGAAATAATAAACATAATGGCGTCCTTGTCTAACGTATGAAATAAAAACAATCCAACTCTATACGGAACAGTTTCGCTATAACTGTCAAATTTTTCATGACGTCAGACGTGTGCCGTGTTCGCCATTTTGTTTTATCTCTTTACTACAGTGTAAATTGTGACTTATTACCAAGATCCTAAGGTACTAACTACTAAAACCCACTTTGACAAAGGAATGTCAAAGTCATGTCAAATTGGACATTAGTAGGAACAAAACCGCCATGTTTTGTTGCATAGGTATGCACGTTTTTTTCGTAAGTAGGACAGCTCCTGGTAATTCCATGTATCCAGGTGAATAAACTATCTTCATGCTTGACGTTATTATAACAGAATTTTTGATTGACAAATTATGTCAACTGTCATTGCGTGTTTTGCATTACACGGACGGCACGTTGCCGTTTGTTTTGATTACGGATGAAAGCGATGAAATAACGGAATATTAGTGATCTAATAACCATAGAAAGAATAATTAAAAGGGAAAGTTGATGCGGGGATTATAGAAAATTTAAAGACTAATTGAGTTTTAATTTATAACAGTAAAATGGCTCGTGGTAAAGACAAAAAAAAGTAAGTGAGGTTAACTCAGCTGACGAATGTCGTGTTATTTAAGGACAGTGTTATTTAATTGTATAATTGTGGTGTCCCAGGCGTAAACAGGAGAAGAAGCAAGAAGGTGACGATGTTCCAAAGCAGGTGCCGCACACGCTGGAGTCCCTGCGAGAGAAGGATGAGACGATGCTGGCTAATGTTGAGGCGGAGGAACAGGAAGAGGTCAGTATTTCACTGAATATTCTACATTGATATATTACTTGTGTTATAAATCTTTCTATAACACAAGGAATATATCAAGGTTGGTCTGGGAAATGCCTTCGTTTCAAGTTGTACACTTTTTACGACAATAACTAGAAAAAATTTAAACTATGTCTATATAGTCTTGGCACTTTTTCTATAGAAATGGCCGTCTAATGAGCTGATAATTTACCTGATGGTAAGTGGCTATCATCGCCCATGGACATCAGCAACAACAAAGGCAGCAATGATGTGTTGCCGGCCAAGGAAAGAAGAAAAAGAAAGAAAGAACTGGCGCTCAAGCCCCCAGCCGGAACATGACGAGTCATTTGGCGGCTGATTCTAGCTCGGGGGTAGTCTGCTATCCAAGCAAGCCCCATGGAGAAATAATAATAGTAATAATGGTATTACTGAACTATTAAAATCAATTTTATTATATTAATATAATTCCTGTGAAGGACCCTACCACTAGCAGGACAGATTTAGTAGCCTCTTACCCCCCCAACTCAGATTCACTGACGGTTATTTAAATTGCTCCTTAGTAAATATTCACCATACAACTTCTGAACTAAAGAGTGATTTAAGTAACCATTAGTGACTCTGAATTGGGGCGTAAGACATGCATTGGGCGTGGGATTGGGAATAGTATGCCAAGCCGCCCTAATACAGCTAAACATAGTAATGTGTGGTAAACTTATTGGCAATAAAAATTTCCTAAAAGATATGTTTCGTTTCAGGCTCAAAAAGACATGGAATTAGATGAGCTTTCGTCTTACTATGAGAACTCATATGAGCCCAAAGTTCTGATCACATATTCTGACAACCCCCATACAAAGACAAGGATATTTGGCAAGGAGCTTTGCAGGATCATACCCAACTCACTTTCTCGATACAGGCAAAGGTATGTGAGAATTTAATAAGCAAAAATATAAGCTTAATTTTGTTTCTTAACACCAAAAAGTCATTAATACAATATGGAAATTTTAGCTGGCTGGGAATTTAAACTATAAAAAATAATAGCTGGAGTGAAAATTTAATGAAAAATGTAATTTAATCAGAGTCAGCTAATTTGGTAGAAGAACCTGTTGAATGAGTCAGACTAGTACCTAGCTGTGGGCTACCTAAATTTTGAAGCTAAGACCATAATTTCCACATTGACATTTATAACATTGAAAATGCAAACTCAAATTAATGAATTGATTTTACAGGTCATCAGTAAAACGTATAGTCCAATCAGCTGTCCGGGAGCAAATGACAGATGTGATCATTGTCAATGAGAACCAGAAGCAGCCCAACGGCTTCCTGCTTATCCATCTGCCCAATGGCCCTACAGCACACTTCCGGCTCTCCAGCTGTAAGATCACTCCAGAACTTAGGAAGGACTACAAGGAAATAACTAATCATAGACCTGAGGTAGGGATAATGAAACCATATCATAAAAAATCAAATACAATAAATGCAAAGCGAGGGACTAGGAGATTGATTTCTAGATTGAGGAGATAGATAATTATGTGTGCCAGATTGATGTTTCTAATTTCTCCTCAAGTCCTGGGTGCAAGTGATGTCATGTTTATGTCCACCATGGCACAGGGTATAAGTATGTTAGCATTTATTTACTTTTCCCAGGTTATTCTAAATAACTTCAGCACCCGACTCGGTATGACGATAGGGCGGATGCTGGGTGCGCTGTTCCACTACGAGCCGCAGTTCCGCGGCCGCCGCGCAGTCACCTTCCACAACCAGCGGGACTACATCTTCTTCAGGCACCACCGGTGAGAGCCTCGTGATTACTGCTTTTCTTACTTTTCTACGACTTGATCCAGTCTCGAAATTATGCTACCTGAATGAATGCATATGGTCTAAATGTAATCTAAATAAAAAACTTTTTCCATTCAATTCCCACTAATTTAATCCACCGTGCTTCACTTGCGGAAACTTGACGCCTAGAGATAATGTCATTATCATTTACTGTGTAGGTACGAGTTCACGTCAGACGGCAAGCGCGCCAAGCTGCTGGAGTTGGGTCCGCGGTTCACGCTCAAGCTGGTGTCGCTGCAGCAAGGGACCTTCGACTCCAAGCGCGGCGACTACGAATGGATCATTGCTGGCCGCCGCCATCAACTCGAGACATCGCGCAGAAAGTTCTTCTTGTGAATATTAAGTGATAAGTTATAATAAATGTTCCATTAGCAATTTCGGACTTCTTATAATGTATCCAGGGCCGGCCCGTCCTAAGGCGGCATCGAAATTAGGAAAAAATTAAAAACATTAAGTATAATTGTAAGTATTTTTATCATTGATGATATGTAGAATAAAACTTCCAAAGCTGTTCCAGAACCCTGTACCTATGTATTATATACATATACAGAGACTACATTTAAGGATGTTGGTGCAATCAAAGGAGTATGTAAAGAATTACAAAATTCCAACTATTGCCTTTATGAATAAATAATACCGAATTATATCACGAATTAATGTTTAAATTATATCTGTGAAAATGTAACATGCCTAATTTAATAAGGGGTCTGCTTAAGAAATTCCAGTGAAATTCTCAACTTTATATAAAAGAAATAGCTGTTACAATTGATTTAAGTGAGATTAATTCCACTTTTGCCAAAATTAAGACATTGTCTTTTTTAAGTTTCACTCTTTAATATGTACACTCTTTAATATATAGAGCTAATAAGATATACTTAAGCGCGTCACACATGGCGAAGATACTATAACATTTTAGCTTAATATAAAATATCGCTCACTATACATTTTGTATGAACCATCACACACGGCTAAGATACGATAATATTTTCATATTACGCATGTTAAGATATCGAGCGATATGGACATTTTATGTTAAGATGCTTAATATATCGTAACATGCCATGATATGATCCAAAATATATCGTAAGCTCCTTACGCAGTGTGCACAATATTCGATGCAAAATGGAATGAAATATGTATATTAATTTTACTTCTTCTTAGCCGTGTTGGTGTTGCGGCTTAGAATACTGAACCCAATGCGCCGGATGGGTGTCGTAAGAGGCGACTTAATCCGGCCCGCTGGTGGTAGGGCCCTCGGAGGGATTATATTGGTAGTATTGATTTTAATTGTTTATTAATACCATTATTACTATCATAATTTCTCCAGGGGTTCGCCTGGATAGCTACCACCAGCATGAGTCAGCCGCCAAACGACTCGTCGTGTTCCGGCTGGGGGCTTGAGAGCCAGTTCTTTCTTTCTTTTTCTTCTTTCTTTCCTGGCCGGCAACGCATCAGTGATGCCTTTGGTGTTGCTGATGCCCATGGGCGACGATAGCCACTTACCATCAGTAGGTCGATCACGAGTTTTTAAAACATTCGTAGCGTCACCGTATCGAATTGACGATACGTAGTTTACGTAGACGTTAGTTGGCAGCACGAGTTACTTGCGTCACGCTAGCGTCAACTCGCAAGTTCAACGCAAGTGACGTCATCCTATCGAGAAGTGAATGAATCCCAAAAGAATGAACATGTTTCGTTCAAAAGTTGCATGCAAATTGAACTACAATGAATCTTACGATATTTCAATAAAACGTTATGAAAACACATTTTTTTATACAAAGCTATATTAATTTGTCATAAAAAAATACATTTAACAATAAGAAAATTAATATAAATATATATTTTACTATAAATGAAGAAGCAAAATATTTTCGGGACGCTTTGGTTTCCGAACGTGTTGCATAACATTGTCAAATGTCACTTGAGACTTGTCACTTGAAAGTTTAGAAACTTGAGAAGTATTTTGAACTTAGTGCCTGTGGTATCTAAAATATAATTATTTTAGATTAGATTGCAAGATGAGAACTAGCCCCCTGCAATATTCAATTTTGGTGGAGTTCATGGAAAGGTAAGCATAAAATAGTAACTCTATATAGTTAAAAGGCATTACCGCCTTAAAAATTGCTTAATGCTTCCCTACATTTATTTGGCGCCAAAGTGTGATGTGATAATGTATTTTTGTTTTGTAGGAACGGAGACTTATCCAAGCCATATAATGGGCCTCGAGGGCGTCACTATACGCAGGAACAGTGGAAGACCCTCTGCGACAAATTAAACAGCGAAGGGACCGGAGATTCTCGCTCAGAGGAGAAATGGCGCAAGGTATGCTTTTTAAGCGTCCAATTTGTTCAGCCTATCAGTCATCACTAGTGCTTTGTTTGTTTCACTTAGACATACCAGCCTTTATTCTATTTTTGTTGTTGTTTTTCATGTCTATTTACATTATGTTTTGCTTTTTCATGGTGGAGGTTTGGAGTGACCTCAAGAACAACACAAAAAAAAAATGGGCAAAAATACACCGGGCAGCCAGTGGTACTGGTGGTGGGCCTGCACTTCAGATGTGTCTGTCTGACTTGGAGAACAGAGTCATGCAATTAATCGGTGTGCATGCAGCTACCGGAATGGTGTTTGCCGAGACTGGTTTGCAGACACAGGTCTCACATGTTATTTATTTTAAATATAAACCATAGTTATATATTATTTTGTGAGCAAATGTTATAAATAATAACTTAATTATAGTTCCATTCAATATACAATGAAAAACTATATCTTTAACAGTGTCAATATTGTCAGTATGTCAGTATATAAACCTGAGATAAAAACAATAAATATTATTTTTCAGCTTGAGGAAAGACCAGCTGGTACTGTGATGCACACCGTGGAGGCAGTTGTTGAGGAAACAATGCGGGAAGAAGTCACAGGTAATTTATCAGAATTTATACAATTATTCTGTTTCTGTTATAATCTAGTTGAATTTTATTATTTTTTAGACTCATTTATCGTTGTAAATTGTAAAATACATTTAAAAGACTTGACTAATTTAACAAATATTATATTGTTAAGATGTTATTGTTGATAATATTTTTTATTTTACAGAGGAGTGGAACCTCCCGGGTACAAGCACCCAACCTACTGTGTTTCCTCCTTCAACAACTGCCACCATTGCAACAGACACTGAGGAGCATTGGACACCACCAGTATCCAAAAAAAGGAGAAAGGCTGATGATGTGGCTCACTTATTTGTGGAAAGCGATCGGAATGCAAGAGATTATGCAAGACAGCGTGATTTAGTGTATGAAAGGTTAGAGACTGAAAGGTTGCGGCTGCATGAGTATGAAGTACGTGAAAGGGTAAGACAGAAGGATGAAGAGCACCGATTGCAAGGTCAGTGGCTGGAGTTTATGAAAGAGGGATTGAATGTGTTAAAAAAATATTTTGAACGAGAGAGAGAGAAAGACGAATGAAAAATATAATGAATGGTTCACAAAAAGCCACCTGATGATGGTAAGTGGTCACCGTCGCCCATGGGCTTTTTTTTACGCCTTTCTTAAAAAATCACAATTTTATGTCTCCGAGAAATCTTCAGTAGGGTAAGCTAATTACACAATTTGCATGTGTTTTAATACATATATAGTATAATAGCGCTTTTATATGCTTACATGCTTTTATATAATTACAGTGTAAGGCATCCCCTTTGTACTATTGTGAATAACAGTATGGTAATTGACTAAAATAGTTTTGTGGAGTAATTTTATACCTCAAGTAAAAACAATAGAGGAACAGAAATGGTGAGGTGTGTGTAGTGTGGGGTGTGCTGATGGGGAGCTGTATATTGGTGTTGGCTTTTGAGCTGTGCTGATGATGAGGCTTTTGGTGTTGGTAGGCAGTTGGTTGGTGTTGGCTTTATTTATATTATGTTGGTGTTTTATGGCAACCGCATAAAAAAATAATTTACTTTTTAAAAAAGGAGATAAATATCATCTTAAGGAGGAGGCATCTTAAGGTTGTCTGGAAGAGATCGCTGTGTAGCGATAAGACTGCCTTTTGTACCTCATAATATGTCTGCTTCACTTGTCTGCTTCTAGATTGTTGTTGTATTATTTTATTGGTGTACAATAAAGAGTTAAATAAATAAATAAGAAAATAAATAAAGGAAGTATTTAGTGTGGTGTTGAATGGCGTTAAATAAAATTATTGCAAAGTTTATGTTGTAGTTTTATTCAGCTGGACCCAACACATGTTATACTATTGTCTATAACCCCCATAATCATAAAAACAAAAAAGTTATAGAAGGCTCATAAAGTGTTTTGTTCTTTTCTCTCTTATGAAAAACTGTAAAAGATAAAACATATTACAACAGTGCAATTAATAGCCATGAATAGGTTTTTTAAACATTTATGAATAAGGCCGTAAGTATACACTTCACTAAAACAGAATTACCTAGAAGATATGTTGCTCAGTCTGCGATAGTAATAATAACATTAAACGTTTAAACGTTGATTAAAAATAACATTTAGGCGCTTTCGTGGATCCCACTAGCGGACTTTCAACAGACAGGGTGTGCGAACACATAAAAAAATGCAGGTTTAGAGAATCTTAAATTTTCGCATTTGCTTGAAATATTGTCTCGAATCATTAAACTATAATATCATAGAGGTCTTAAATAGGATACCTATACAAATGTACTCTTTGGGATAGGTACCAATAAATACAGAGTTATGAATAGGTGCAGCTGGGTGCGAACGAAAACTAGTTATTTATGTAATTTATCAATTTAATTTCAATATTAGAAATTACATTTTTTAAATACTTATAACTAGGGTGATTACGGTCGATGTTTGTACCGGAATGATCCGAAAGCTTAGGTGTGTAGGTTCCCAGGCTCGCTTCCGCGAATCGTCACGTGATATCTTGCCTATACAAGTGGTGGATGCGGCGATGTCTGTTTTATTAATTACTTTTAGATTGTATCTTGTATGTACGTATATATTTTATGTACTATATATATTAATCATGTTAGGCATATGTAACAACCGATTACCGTGGAGACAAGAGACAAGTTATTCTTAGTTATTATTAGGCAGGCATAGTTATCAGGAAAACATAGGCTCGTTTGTGATTGGTCAGCGAGAAGCGGTAAAGCAGTGCACATAGTACGTGTTTATTTTAGTAGGTATGTTCTTGCTGAATAATAATAATAATACATATATAATGAATAAAGATGTATTAGAAGATAATTATCACTTGCTTCGGTGAAGGAAAACATCGTGAGGAAACCTGCACACCGGAGAGTTCACCACAAAGTTCTCCACGGTGTGTGAAGTCTACCAATCCGCACCTGGCCAGCGTGGTAGACTATGGCCGATGGCCCATACCCTCACATTGTGAGAGAAGACCCAGAGCTCAGCTATGGGTTGTTGATTTGCTTTATAATGAATAAATGACGTTAATATTTTATTACGCTTGTTTTTTTTTTCCTTTGAATTCATTATATTATTATTTAGTTGTTGAAGCCCTAATTTTTTTATCTTTGTCAGTTTTATGGGATTTCGTAACAGGAGAACCCAATAGTTTTAATAAGTCTTAATTATTAAGTGGTCTTAACCACGCTCATAGATGCCATGGACAAAACTCAAAGGCGTGGGTGTTCCCGTTTACCTACAATGTAGGTGTCTACGAGAGAAGAATGATAGGTATTTATTATGTTAGTGCGTTCGCCATTTTGGACTTCATCGCAACTTACCATCATGTGGGATTGTTGTCAAGCACTAACATAATTCATATAAAAAAAGACACATATCTCAGACATAAAACAGAAATTCAAACTTCATTAAACTTTCTGAAGATGTTTTGTGTTGAGTGAGGATGTTAAAGAAGTTTATTTGTTATGTTAAGGTATATGTATAAAGTAAGTAGGTAGTTTGTACGAAGATTAAGTAAATAAAAATGTTTTTATTTTCAAACGAAATTTTTTATTATTTATTGATAATCTGAAGAAGCAATCATAGATCTTAAATGGTCGACAAAGTTAAGCAACAGCGGGCGCGGTTGGTAGTTGGATGGGTGACCGTTAATGGCAAAAATTCTTGAGCGTTTCCGTGCTTCGGAGGGCACGTAAGACCGTCGGTCCCGGTTGTTATCATAATATAATAGTCGTAAATCCATGTCGGAGGCCCTCGGGCGGTTTAAAAACTTCCGACACTTGGGTTGGCCACTAACCCCTCCACCAATCCGCACTGGAGCAGCGTGGTGGAGTATGCTCTAGGCCTCCTCCAGAGTAGTAGTGGCTCCAGAGTAGTACTCCTCAGTAGTGGGCCATTAATGGGTTGAAGCCATTGATACTATATAGTATTGATAGATTGAGGAATTGATAGACTACATACATTAGTATTAGTAAGAGTGGTACAGGATAGTATGGAGGAAAATTTATAGAGAGGGAAAAAGGTCAAAGAGGAGAGCTACTTATGTGTGGAGTCTATCAATTCTCTCCACAATCACTGATCGTAGAGCTCTGCCGAGCATTAAATCATCACCAACATCATTTTCGTGGAATGTGGGGGCATTCCCGGAAATTACTGATGGTTCATCATCTACGAGTACAGCATCTGCTTCAGGTATATTAAATAGTATAGCTAAATTGTGTAGCACGCTGCACGCCATTATAATTTTTGCACATTGTTCTGGCGCATAGTGCAGTGTGCGGTCTTTGCTTAAACACCGCCAACGATTTTTCATCCGTCCAAAAGTGTTCTCCACAGAGACCCTGGCTGTACCGTGCACATAATTGTATTTTGCTTCCGGACTTCCTTCAGCAGCATTAAGTACAGGCGTCATTAACCAGGGCCGCTGGGGATAACCGGAATCTCCTGCAAAAAACGATGCTCTTGTGACTAGTGGTAAATTAAAAACTATATCGCTACAAACGACTATATAACGCGACCTATCTTGAAAACTAATGCGAGCATCAAGGCCATCAAGCGAACGAAAGCCGAGGCCCAAAAGTTATTAGTCTAGCTAGCTAGTGTCGCTAGTGAGCCAGCGACCGCGGAGCCATTTAATTTAATCTATGCGCGGAGCGTACGAAGCGAAGTGTCTTTAGTAATAATTATGTAAACTCCTTAAACTCAATATTAGCGAGTGTTTGTGTAATTATGGATAGAGAGAGACTCCACGTAAACAGGGGTCTTCGAGGAGGAGCACACACGCAGACAGTACCAATATTATAGTAACCTCTTCGCATCGTGCTCGTCACCGTTTAACCACTACGTAATTGTGAGCGATGATGTCGTCGCGAAGTGGACGGAGTAGGAGAAACGAGGAAGACAGACAGTGCCGACGAAGGAGGAGCAAGAGGTGACAACGTGATCATGTCGGAGGTGCTGCTTTACAACCTCATCGAATCCATTACGAGGAGTCAGGCAGTGCCGGATTTATATTTTTTATGAGTGTAGGCCAATAAATTTTCGCCGCCCCATGTACCTTTCTAAAGTAATAATTTTCCATTCATAGTAAGGAATGCACTGAATTAGTCACTAAGAAAGTGCGTAAAAAAACAAGAATTTCGGAAATCTGCCGCCCCTAGGACGCTGCCGCCCATAGGCCGCGGCCTATACGGCCTATTGACAAATCCAGGACTGGAGTCAGGCGGAGGTGAATCACCTGCTCATCGTAAATTTATTTTCGTTATGTTGTGGTCCAGTGTTGGCGGATGGAACCAGCACCCCTTCATCGACAGCACCATCTCCCTTCACCACGTCGCGCGTTGCGCTCCGGTAGCTTCGCGTAGTGCATGTTTACAGAGTGCACCAGCGTTACCGACGAGCACGACTTGAAAGGACTTCCTATGCTGTTGGCCGGCAACGCCACCGTCTGGTTGCAAGGTGTGAAAAGTGAAGTAACGTCATGGGAGTAGGCGCTGACGCGATTTCGCAGCATATACCTACGGAGCCCCGCGGTCCGCAACAGTCTGCGTGTAAAAAATATTTCGCGATGTGTGTACATATTTAACCACCAAGTGTTATAAAACTTAATGACCTAGCTTGTAACTTTAGTTACAATATGTAAAATCAACATTATGACCACATAAGAAGTTCGTTGATTTCGATTTAAGGTTGTGTTAAAGCAGTAATGGATGATCATTTACGTTACGACCCTTGCATGCATTGTTATAATTTTTATAAATGTAACATAGACCATTAAGTTCCACGTCACTCATCGCAAAGGCGCAGT
The DNA here is from genome assembly GCA_963932265.1 of Thymelicus lineola. NCBI lineage: Eukaryota > Metazoa > Arthropoda > Insecta > Lepidoptera > Hesperiidae > Thymelicus > Thymelicus lineola. The sequence goes on from OZ010685.1 coordinate 1,503,629, forward strand.
AACATCACAATATTTTGTTTCATGGTTTTTTGATATATAGCTACATTTAACAAATTTGAGTAATTACCTAGTAACCAGACTTTTTCATTATTTGTATGCAGTCCTTGCATAAAATTGTTTGCTACACTATTTTCCCAAATAAAAGCGTCGTGCGTAGCCCCCCCATATTTCGCATTTATGTTCAATATACGACACTCACTGTCGCATATCTGAAAAAAAACCTTGTAGAAATGAATTGCACATTTTCTAAAATATACAATTTACGAATATCATACCGAATAATGGACAGTATTTACTTACTACTTGTACATTTAAAGAATAGAAATGTTTCCTACAGTAAAACAAATGCTCTCTATCTTTGGGTGGTGTAAATATATGAAAGTGGCTTCCATCAATACATCCTATGACTCCAGGGAAACCATGTTTTGTATAGAATCTGTAAATGAAATGGGTGGGTTGAATATAGTTTCAACCCATTAATCATAATTGAAGAGGCCTAGAGCATACATACTTTGTCACGCTGCTCCAGTGCGGATTGGTAGAGGGATTAGTGGTCAGCCAAAAAGACTTCCAAATAGCTTAACGACTGCTATGATTATACTATGCATTTTATTAATTTGACACTGACTATCATTATTATTCTTATTTTATTACTATTTTTTCTTTTTTTAATACTATTGTTTTATTGTTACTAATACTTATGTCTTATGTGCTAATTCTATACTAATAATTATTTTTATGCCATATTTTTTTACCATTATGTTTAATACCTTTATTTTGACTGTTTAATATTTTGATTGCTTTTGAATTTGATTTAGATAATTGTAAATTATATATAATGTGTTAATTAGTCTAAGTGGTATGTACCATTGTAATGAACAATAAATAAAAAAAATTAAATGATACTAGTTATGAACAGGCAGAGACTAATTTCTCAGGTTTTTTGTATTTAATGTTTAATAGTGGTTGTTACTTACTGATTTTTAATTGCATCTCTCTGTGCTCTCGTTTCAGGTAATTTAATAAAAGTATTAATCATAGTCGAAGTAATTAGAGCATTAGTGACTTCCCGCACATATTTGCTGACGGTGCTTTGGCCTAAATGTTTTCCCATACCGACAAGCCTTTGGTAGGATCCAGTGGCATAAAAAGAAAGAGCACAAAGAACCTGTAAAATAATACTTATAGTTGGACGAAATGGGCATTTTACCAATAACTAAGTGCAAAATAGTTTCATTTAATTAGTAGGTACTTTACTTTAAGTTCTAAGCTAATTCTTTGACTTGGTTTCAAAGTTGTATGCTGACGGAGTTTTTCACACAAAAACTTGAAAGCGACCTTGCTTAACCGGTATCTCTTTTTAAATTCTTGCTCCGTCACATCTAATAAATTCATATTCTTTCTTTCTTTAGCTCTGCGATTTATTTCACTGCAAATTAAATCCAACAATTATATTTTATTTACTGTATTATCATTTGTATATATGTATTTTATTGCAATGAATTGATTTTGTTTTATAATTTCTTAGATTTTACCTACTATTACTGTACAAATCGTAAACTTAAATTGTTTTTTTTTATTTACTCACGTAGTTTCCCTATCCCTATCATTTATTACGCTGCTTCCAAGCAATCGTGCAGCAAGGTAATAATATAAAGGGCTACGCTCAATGCTGCCTTGTCCTTGCATTTTGGCTTCTAGGTAGGTAGGTATTTAGTTTTAGTAAAAATACTATGAATAAAGCCAAAAGTAATGGATGCAATTTAGACTCAATGAGACTAATGACAGACCACTGTCACTCGCCTGTGTTCCAAAATAATCAAAAAGCGCGCGAATTTTTTTAGATAATTTAATGCTTAGACTAGTTTATAGGTTTATTTTAGATGTAATTTTTATTAATTTTCTTTTGAATTAAGCGGCTGATTTATTCTTATATCGTAGTTAGAGGTATAAGACTAGGTACATAATTACTTTAGTCGCGCGAAAGTTCAATCAATCTTATTATATCATAAAAGATAGACATATTTATTTATAAATAATACTAACTGTACCTACCCAATAACACTATACTTGATTGTTGTTTTTGTTGAAACAGAGACTTGTCATATTTATGTTTTTAACAGGCTGTTGATTATAATGATTGCAACTAGAATTTTACCTACATTTACTATATGTAATTAACAACAATGTTATAACATTGCCACGCCCTAATTAAGTTCATGCCCAGACTATGTACATACATACCTACTTTAAAATCTTATTTAATAAAGCTTATTGCAATTAATACCTTATGAGTCTTATTATTAATCTAAAGTGTTAGTATTGAAATGCTTTTGTATTTCGAGTTTCGAGTAGCTTAACATATTTAATTTTCTTATTTTCACTTGTAGCAGGTAGGTACCTACCTTGAGTTTTAGGATAAGGATTAGGATAGGATTGTCTCTCTTGCTTCATTTTAAGCTCTATTCCAACGAAGTAAATCAAAAGCTGCCTTGCTAAGAAATTTTAAATTATATTTATATTTCACTGCACCTAGCAAATTACTAATTGTTTTGCCCTGCGATTTATTTCACTGAAAGCAAATTAAGTAACACAATCATATTTTAGTTATTGGATTAATCTCACAATGTTAAGCTTATTTTCATATAAACAAATTATTTGTTCCTTATAAACTACTCTATATTTTATTACTCCGCTGCTTCCAATCAATCGTGCAGCAAGGTAATAATAAAATGTGATACGTTCAATTATACGTTTTTCTTGCATTTTTACTCCAATATAGTTTTAAAAACAATTAAAACACTGAAATTCACTGCTTAAAAGTGATACGAAAGTTTTCTCACGCAACAATTCTCCGTGAAAAAACATTCGTAAGATGACGATAGCCAGCTAGCGTCCGTATGTCAAAAAAATATTCGTGCTGCCGTTTTCCACCGTTTTCCATACAAAATTCTCACGTAGCGTTACGCGGCTTACGCGGCGATACGCAAGTTGTAACGCAAATATTCGTGATGCCGATTTTAGTACCATTTACGCACGATAGGGGCGCTTTTGCAAAATGTCATACAAATTGCTTACGTCAACGATACGAATACTTTCTCGCAAACACGCAAACCTACAGGTGGATCGTCAGCTCGTTTGCCGGATATTTCCATAAAAAAAACCTATTCTCTCTGTTTTTGTTGTTGGAACGAAGTTCCTTATCGCCCGTTGTGAAAGGGGGCCAGACGGAAAATTTTGACACTTTTTGATTTTGCGAATGACGACACTTTTTTTGAAGTGATTCAGTTAGTTTTACAGAGATGGCGCTGTACAAACTGCGTAACTATATAAGGTAAATGAAACTAAGTATCCATAGCGAATTCAAAAAATTTAATAGTTTCCTTGAACTTACGTATGTTACAAGTATAAGTTGATAACGTGATTCAGAATTAATTTACTAACGCCATCTATCCGCAACTAACCAAACTAAATATTTTAAGTCTACAATACTACAATACTTAAATCGAAAGGAACTTCGTTCCATCCAGGTGTCCCTTGACACCTCTCATATTTTTGTTTTTATTATTAGTACGCAAAATATTGGAAACTATAAACTTTCCTTTGACTTTTTAAAATATATTTGAAACATTTTCGATGAAAGGTCTTCGTAAAGATTAAACTCACCGCGGTCTTTCCTAAACTTTATATGATTAATTTCTACCCAAATTGTTCGGTAATGTCAACGTGCGGCAGAAATTTTTAAGTCATATTCGAAGTCAGAATCATCATCCGATGAGCTATCCAATAAATCTAATAGTAAGGCCGTATTATTAATATTAGACTATCCTGTATATAGATTGCGGGGAAATAACCCCAGTGTGACCCAGAGCTATTCGAGCGGATATAAATATTATCGTATCTTAGCCGTGTGCGATACCTTAAGATACTATATAGCAATATACTATTTTATTAACCGACTTCAAAAAAAGGAGGAGGTTCTCAATTCGACTGTATTTTTTTTTTTTTTTTAATGTTTGTTACCTCAGAACTTTGGACTGGGTGAACCGATTTGGATGATTTTTGTTTTAATTGAAAGCTGGAGCTTGTCGTGTGGTCCCACATAAATTTGAACGAGATCTGACAATGGCATCCATGTGAAAAGTACAATGTACTTCATTTGAAGTCGGTTAATTTTTTGTTAAAATGTTATAGCAAGGCATCTTAACATAAAATATTATCGTATCTTCGCCGTATGTGACGCGCTTTATTATATGTATGTAACAGCGCAAACCCATTTATTTATAGCTATAAAGCATTATAGGCTAGAACATGTTTGTAAATAGTCTATACCACCACAGACATACCTAGAGGTCTATTATACCTACTATAATAAAACTCAAAAGGAAAAATTTTCTGCATTGAATATTTTTTAATAATTTCAATAATTATTGGTTCAAAAACCGTATGTAAAATTTTAGTTGTAAATGTAAAATTAGTAAAAAGTTAGCACTTCAATAACGTATTAGAGCACAAAAATGTTTTTTTTTTAGAATTATTGTCTATCTGCCTTTCTGTCTATCCGGGCATCACATGAAAACCTTTGAACTGATTTTGATGAATATTGGTAAAGCTGTTACTAATACTCCGGGTCATACTTAGTTTTTTTTTCTTTATTACATATTTAAAAAAAAATGTCTATGACAGTTGTGCTGCAGATGTGCTTCAAATCAAAATATTCTTCTTGAGCTTTCAAAAAAGGTATAATAGATAGGGTTTTATTAGAATTCCTTAAAAAAAACTGTTGAAATGCTACCAAGTAGTAGTAAAAAACATCGGTACTTAAGCGTCAAATTTAACTTTAGTCAGGAAACAAAATAAAACATTTCTAATAGGTAACAAATAAGGTTTATTTATCTTTTTATAATAGCTCTACAGTACATGTTCCACATGTCCGTCCGGCCCCTGTTTCGCACACATACTCGTACACGCATTCTGTATCTTAACCCTTAACCAGGCTATGGGTTGAACGTCTCCCACATCGATTTTTGAAGGTTTTTACCAGGTTTTGGTAAAGTATCTACCACAAACTGTCAAAAACGCCAAAATAGAAATATAACCTATGGTCACACAAAAAAAAATTTTGGAACGGAACGCAAATGTCACTTTTACGGCCATTTTTTCTATAGTCGCCCGTGAAACCGTTGTTTTTATGAAAAGTGCAACAAATTTTATTTCTAATGGCGAACCGGAGAAAGGTAAGTCGTGTAATTTTTTGATATGTTGTAGTATTTGAGTTTTTCTAGTGATATGTGCATAATTTATACTATGATAATAACACAATATCATGATAATAACAAAATAAAACATGTGGGAATCATATGACCTTAGCCTGTCAAGACCTAATTATTGTGGGAGTTATATGTCCATTGCCCAGTAAAATTAAATATTTATTTTGTACTAGCTTTTTGCCCCGGGTTTCATTTTTGCATTACAAGTAAAGAAGAAATTAAGTTTTATTTTGTAGAAATATAAATTGTGGGTAGTGGTAAACTTTTGCCGTCGTTGATTTGTCGGTCAGTATTTACCTACTTAAGTGTATTTTTTGGTATACAGGTATTAAAAGATCAAGAAATCGAAAATGCGCTCAATGAGATGTTTTCATCGGAGGATGAAAATGTTGAAGATGAAGACCCATATTTAGATTATGTCCCAAAATCATTCAACGAAAGATTGGACAAAATTCAAGATATGTCAAATCGACAGTTATTACACATATTAGACGACGATGCATTTCAATCTTATGAAGAGTCACGTGAGGAGGAAACTCCATCTTGTGATCCATTGTTTGCACCATCCCCTGACTTGCCTGAAGTGCTTGCTCCTGCTGTTGACGAAGAAAGGGCACCTTGTGTTCCACTGTCTGCACCATTCCCTGACTTACCTGCTCATCCTGAAGATCTTCCTCCTGCTGTTGACGAAGAAATGGCCCCTTGTGTTCCATTGTCGGCACCATTCCCTGAATTACCTGCTCACCCTGAAGTTCTTGCTCCTGCTGTTGACGAAGAAATAGCCCCTTGTGTTCCATTGTCGGCACCATTCCCTGACTTGCCTGATCACCCTGAAGTGCTTGCTCCTGCTGTTGACGAAGAAATGGCACCTTGTGTTCCACTGCCTGCACCATCCTCTGGCTTACCTGCTAATGTGCCAACTTATGCTGAATTGCAGGCACGGGATAGAACATGGACTACACATGTTGCAAATTTTGAAGAGTTCAATTTTGGCAAGGAAATGAACCCCACTAAATCATATAGCCATCAAAGTCTCCCCATTGAATATTTCAGTAACTTGTTCCCTGATGAGATTTTTCAAATGATCGTCGAATACACAAATAAATACGCGAGGATGAAACAAAGCAAATTCTGGAGCGACACCAATGTAAATGAAATAAAAGCATTTCTAGCTATAATCATTCTAATGGGAATAAATCCTCAGTCAGATATAGAGCTGTATTAGAGCGCAGATCCTTTTTACAATAACATAGAGATTAGTAGCACAATGAATTGCAAGAGATTCAAAAAGATTTTAGAAAATCTACATGTTTGCGACAATACAACTCATTTGCCCCAGAATCACATAGACCACGACAAATTGCAAAAAGTAAGACCCCTGTTAGATTATCTCAACAGGACTTTTCAAGAAAATGCCACCAACTCGGAATCCCAATCAGTGGATGAGAGCATGATAAAATTCAAAGGGCGCGACAGTAAAAAACAGTACATGCCGGCCAAGCCCATCAAAAGAGGGTTCAAGGCATGGTGCCGATGTGATTCCAAGTCTGGGTATCTCTATCAGTTTGATATTTATTCGGGCAAAGACCAGGCAGCCAATGAGGAAGGATTAGGTTACAGAGTTGTAATGAAACTTGGAGGGAATTTACCACGAAACACACATTTGGTTTTTGATAACTTTTTCTCCTCCTTAGCTCTTATGGAAGCTCTTTATCATAGAGGTATTTTGGCAACAGGAACAGTGCGAATGAATCGCAAAGGCCTTCCTAAAGAGCTGTGTCCACCAAAACCTAAAACACCTGAACAACGAAGACTGGCTAAAGAAAATAAATTAGATCCTGGGGAATTCACATACCGCTTCTGCCACCCTTGTGCCGTGATCAAATGGCAAGACACTAAAGAAGTTTTTGTCCTATCAACTGCAGTTAACCCAACCAAAGTGGAAGTGATCCAGAGAACTCAAAAGAACGGGCAAAGGAAAGACATGTTTTGTCCCACTGCAATTGCGGAATATACGAGGAGTATGGGTGGTGTGGACCATTTTGATCACTATCGAAGTTCGTATTCAATTGGCCGCAAGTCAAAAAAATCATGGTTTCGGTTGTTTTGGTTCTTGTTTGAAAGTGCCGTTATAAACGCATACATTTTATATAAACACAAAAATCAAAATCGTAAAAACATACATCGCGATTTCAGATTACGGTTAGCTAGAAGTTTGAAATCAGAATATATTTCATACAAAAAACAAAATCCGGTGGTATACAAAAACAAAAAAGGAGGTGTTTTTGGGGTTCCGGATGAAATAAGATTGGGGCAAAAAGGAAGTCATTTTTTGACATTGTCTACTTACAAACGATGCAGGTTTTGCAGTACAAGGAAACAGGAAAAGCGGTCTAAATATGAATGCGAAATTTGTAAGGTAACTTTGTGTACAGTCCGCGAGGCGTAAGCTGAGCTTTGCATTAGTGTGAGTGTACATAGATAGTGTAGGTGTAACATTGGCCTAAAGCGCGGCGCGTCCCTTGCTTGGTATAAACCGGTTTTAACTGCTTTTTGACAATCGGCCTGAGGCGCGGTGCGTCCATCGCATGACGCAACTTCTCCGCGCACCTTCCGCACTTCACCTCTTGTACTGGTAGCAGCGTGACTTGTTTCTTAATATTTTGTTTTGTGCTAGACTAGATTCGTTAGTGAAAAATGGCGGCTAACACAAGTAAACAAAGAATAAGAAAACCTTTAAATAGCCAAGTGAAAGAAATTTTGTGCAATCTAAATAAGTATTTTAAAGACGTGAACGATAAAGACATGTCAAGTGTCACTACATCTGCCCAATTGGTAGCGACATCGACCGGGATTCCTCTGTCTACTGTCAAACGCGTTTTAGTGGAAGGTAAACGTGTTTTGGAAGATGTGAGCTTTACATCTCCGAAGAAGACCAGATGTAGAAAAAATATTATCAATATTGACGATTTTGATAAAGCGGTAATCCGAAGAACTATTCACAATTTTCACATTACCGATAAAGAAGTACCAACTATGAAGCGAATACATGAAAAGTTGAAGGCAGATATAAATTATCCCGGTTCAATTTGGTCATTACGTAAAGAAGTGTCTCTTTTAGGGTTTAAGTGGAAAAGGACAGAGGATAATAGGCAAATTCTAATGGAAAAACATGAGATTCGATATCTTCGTATAAATTTTTTGATTAAAATAGCCGAATATCGCACTCAAGGACGGCCAATCGTTTACACCGACGAAACATATATAGATACGACTCACACTTCTTCGAAATCTTATTCAGATGGCAGCACTGCTGGTTTGAAGAAACCAATTTCCAAAGGAAATCGTTTAATTATAGTCCATGCCGGCGGAGAGGACGGTTTCATACCAAATGCCCTTCTCATGTTCAAAGCAAACCAAAAAAGTGGTGATTACCATAATAATATGAACGCAGAGAACTACGCGAGATGGTTAAGAATGCAACTAATTCCAAATCTAAAGCCCAATAGTATTTTGGTGGTAGACAATGCATCTTATCATAATTCATTAGAAAATCCCGCTCCCAACTCAAATAGTCGTAAACAAGACATGATTGACTGGCTCAAGAATCACAATATTGATCATTCTACATCGATGCTTAAACCACAACTGTATCAATTGATACTGCAAAACAAACAAAGATTTATTGAATATAAAATTGATACATTACTCAGAGAACATGGACACAGCGTTCTTCGTCTGCCACCCTATCACCCGGATTTCAACCCAATCGAAAACATTTGGGCTATGATAAAAGGCTACGTTGCGAAAAAAAACGTGTCAATGAATATGGATGTAATAATGAGGTTAGTGACAGAAAAAGTTGGCAGTATCACTGCACAAGAATGGAAAAATGTATGCGATCACGCAGTAAAAGAAGAAAATAAGTTTAAAGGCCACGACGCTGTTCTTGATGATTTATCGGAACGATTCATTATTAACACAGACGACACATCAGACGAGAGTGAAAATGATGATAAGGAAAATGATGTAGATGCAATGTCCAATGTAGAAGAATTTTAATATTTTTTCATATTTGAATTGTATTTATCTTTTACGAATAAAATTTATTTTTAAAAGTTTTTTTTCTGACTCTACTTTTAGTGATCACTCACACAAATGCAAAGCTCAGCTTACGCCTCGCGGACTGTATCACCCCCTGCATGAAACTTTACCACCAAAGTCAAAATCCAGTATAGAATAAAAAAACCTTTTTGTCCGTTTTGAATCCTTTTTTGTATTACAAAATAAAGAATTAAGTGCCTACATTATATTTTTCATTTGTACATTATATTTTTCACTTAAAAGTTCTAAAATAAGAAGTTCAACATTTCAGGCAAACAAACATTCTTGTTTGATTTTTATATATACACTCGGGTGCAATGAAATCGCACATTTGATTTTTTCTGCAAAATACAAATTATTTTTTTTTCTGAAAGATACATATATATTTTTTTAATATGGAATTAAAGCTGGTTTCATTACCTATCCAACGATACCATACAAGCCGTTATTACTTTATCCTACTGCCAAAAAAAAACACCAATTACAAATTCATCCTTTATTAAAAGAAGTTTCCTTGACAAAACTGTGTGGGAAATGAAGGCTTAAAAAAAAACACCCTTTTCTTACAAAAATACCTTTATTAATACGAAGTGTTACCCCCTCTTACTTGAATTACCGCTCGACACCGGTTTCCCATCGACTCTATCAAGTGATTGATAGAGTCTTGTGGGATAGCGTCCCATTCCTCCTTGAGCGCAGTTTGCAGCTCCTGGAGATTAGCTGGAGCAATATTTCGGTCTCTTATTTTCCTTTTTAAATTGTCCCAGACGTGTTCGATCGGATTAAGGTCCGGACTCCGAGCTGGCCACACCATTGTTTTGATATTCACCTCTTGAAGGTACTGCGTTACAATTTGAGCGGTATGGGGTCTTGCATTGTCATGCATAAAGAGAAAGTTCTCTCCAATGAAACCGCTAAATGGTACGACATGTTCCTGGAGAACTTCTTCGACGTACCTCCGAGCAGTTAGTCCCCTTGTTGGACGCCTTATATTGGCCCCAGTGAGGAAGACAAGCTCAGTTTTGGCTTCCAAAGAGATTCCACCCCAGAACATACACGAACCACCGCCATATGCAACGCGTTCCGTGATGCAACACGGGGCAAATCTCTCTGTAGGCCTTCTATAGACCCGCCCTCGTCCATCATTGCCATGGAGACACATCCTAGACTCGTCTGAGAACAGAACTGTTCGCCATTGGTCGACTGTCCAGTTCACATGTTCCTGTGCAAATCGAAGACGGGCTTGGCGGTGAGCTGGCGCCAATTTAGGGCCGTTTGCTGGCCTATGCGCTGTTAGGCCGCCTTCAGCAAGTCTCCTTCTGACCGTCCACCGACTGACTTCCACTTCACGCACCTCTTGGAGATGATGTGCAAGATCAACGGTTGTCAGGCGACGATTTCGCAAAGCCGTCGTTACGAGAAATCGGTTGTCGCGCTGAGTTGTAGCTCTAGCTCGACCAGATCCTCGTCGTCGTTCATAGCCACCAGTCTCCCGATAGCGCTGGTATACACGACGAACTGAATATCGACTGATATTCAGCTGTCGAGCTACAGCACTCTGGTTCTGGCCTGCTTCAATTAGAGCAACGACTTGAGCGGCTTTTTCTGGCGTAGTATCCATTTTCTTCGATAATTATTGCAGCTGTAGTCACTGGACGTCCTTTCAGTTTGAGCGTTGAAATGCAACTGATGACATTTTACTCAAAACATGCCTTTTTATACCTGCATTAGTCTGGCAAACTACGGTAACCTAAGGGAGTTAATTTTAGGGTTTTTTTGTTGTCATTAATTCTTGGCCGTAGGGTAAAGTAATAACGGCTTGTATGGTATCGTTGGATAGGTAATGAAACCAGCTTTAATTCCATATTAAAAAAATATATATGTATCTTTCAGAAAAAAAAATAATTTGTATTTTGCAGAAAAAAATCAAATGTGCGATTTCATTGCACCCGAGTGTAGATATAAAATTCAACTTCGAGACAGGCAATGGAATTATGTTTTCCCACATGTCTTTTTTAAGGTTTTTAGGTAAATGTCTAAATATAATTGATGAAAACTCGAACTAAATGTTATTACTCATATAAATCTATAAAAAAATCAACATTACTACAGGATTTATCCGAGGCCTGGTTAAGGGTTAAGCCACTTTTCACTACACCAGTCGTTAATCCTCTTCTTATTTCGTTTTTGGAATCAATAATTTTTTGCTTCAAAACATCAACAGATGTTATTGGGTTTGGTTCATTGTAAAGCAAACTTTTCTGTAAACTGTAGTTTTGTGCCCCCACAGATAAAATTCATCTCTTGTATGTTAATAGTATGCAGCAGTGATAGCCTTGTGGTTAGAACGTTGGTCTCCCGAACGCGGGGACCCGGGTTCAAATCCTGGCGCGCACCTCTAATTTTCAAATATTATGTGCGTATTACAAGTTAATTATCACTTGCTTCGGTGAAGGAAAACATCGTGAGGAAACCTGCACACCTGAGAGTTCTCCATAATGTTCTCAAAGGTGTGTGAAGTCTACCAATCCGCACTTGGCCAGCGTGGTAGACTATGGCCTGTACCCCTCACATTGTGAGCGGAGACCCCGAGCCCAGCAGTGGGACAATTATGGGTTGTTGCTTTGCTTTTTTTGCTTTTATGTTAATATTATGCCTCGCATGTAGCCAGGTTTTCACCATACTTGATTTCTCCCAAATTTCGAATGCCTGGAACAAATAAAATAAACATGAATATAAATAAACAGAGAAAACTGATCACTGTCAAAATCACACCTGCTAGAGTTACTTAACGGTTACTTAAATCGCTCCGTAGTACGAATTTGTATTGTGTGATGTAGTATAGATTGTAATTCTGTGCTAGGAGCTATTTAAGTAACCGTTAAGTGACTAGTGTGTCACTTCTGAACAATCGAGATTAATTTAGTTTGCACTATTTTCGATTTCTTCAATCCTTTATAATATGTATAACAAGGTTTAAGGCAATTTTTTATTATTCACAATTTTATTATGTTTCTTTTTGATTAAAATAAATGTTGGATGGAATTAAGAAAAGGTGACAACATCAAGGGAATTAAACTATGAAAATAACAATGTAGTTTATCTTATAACCGAGTGGGCGAAATCCACCTGCCCGGCAGTTTTGCGTAAACCGTTGTTCTCTGTCTGCGCCACACGGAGTGGCTACATGAGCCACTCTGACGTGACTACAGACATTTATAATATTATGTAACCATGTGCTGCTTCGGAATGAGCTTAAAATCTTGCGGCGATGTCAGCTATAACTGATATATAGACATAGCCAGTCATTAGTATTCTGGATTCATTGAGCATTTTATACTGTAGTTTTCGGTGACTATTCTTTACAAATGCGTCTCATACGAGCAGACAGGCCTCGTATTTTAATACCAGCGTTGCCGGCAACTTTTTTATGAAAATAGCCGGTAAACGAGCCGACGACCCACCTGATGGTAAGTGGCTGTCGTCGCCCATGAACACCAGCAACACCAAAGGCATCACTGATGAGTTGCCGGCTAAGAAAGAGAGAACTACTAATGAAGCTTGAATATTCATAAATTATCAAAATTTATGAATAAATAAACAATCATTTATGCAATTATGTGGACAGTGACCACTACACCAAAATAGCCTAAAAAAACATTAGCTCTAATGAAAACACTATTATCAATAGAACACTTTGTGACTACTATTAGCTTATAAATTAACATACCTTATAAATAAAATTATTTTCTTTGCTTTATTTTCATCACAAGTCCGTTGAACGAAGTTGAAGACCCAGTGAAGTCAATCTGTAAAATTCAATAAGTTTTAATGTTTTTAAATTTTACTGATAAAGCAGATTTCGATCAAATCTTAAAATAAGTTAATCAGACGTGAATGTTGGTCAACATGGTTGAATGGGTTCGCTCTGTTGAGGGAGACCTGAAGGTCTGGTCATCATTGAAAATTTGTAAAAAAATAAAAACACAATTTGAAATAATTTGCAAAGAAAAAATGTACTTGCCATATATAGTTTCCGTGCGTCACAGGCCTCAGACCTCTGAAAATGCAAAATATGTACATTGAATTGTTTTACATTAATTCTTACAGTGAAAAATATTACTTAACGGACGAGAAAATCAGACGTGAATTTTGGTCAACATGGTTGATTGGGTTCGCTCTGTTGAGGGAGACCTGAAGGTCTGGTCATCATTTAATTATTAAATTATTGGCTTAACAGTTAATGTAGTGTTAAATAATAATTAGTTACTTATTAAAACTATTGTAAATAACTAAACATTACTTGGTCAGACTCCAGTCGGACCATCCATGGTGAAATTATTTAATTTTACATTAAGTGAGATAATATTCAAAATGTTGATTAAAAAATAACGATACTATTTATTTCCATGCCACACTATATGCCATGTACATTATAATTACCTTTTCAGAATGTAATTGCAGTTAAGTAGGCCTTCTGTCACCTTATACATATGTAGTTACTGTGTCTTCCAAGAAGCTCTATTAGAAAATGTGTTAATTCTTTACCATTTATTTGAGGTTCATGGTAAAATATTGCTAGTTCTGAAAAAAACAGAAACCATTAAGTACTTAAACCATTTACATATAAGAATATTAATTAAAATGGAAATAGATCAGACGTGAATGTTGGTCAACATGGTTGAATGGGTTCGCTCTGTTGAGGGAGACCTGAAGGTCTGGTCATCATTTCAATCAACTTGTAATAAGTACCTAGCTGTTCACTATATGTATTTATAAATATAATAGAATTACCTTTTTCTTACTGGTTGAAAAAGACATCTAGTTGTGATGCACAGTTTTTTTACAATTCCAAACACATAATCTCCAAGCATCTGAAAACAAAGTGTACATTAGTAATGTTGAAAAACGTGGACTATTATGAAATACTAAAAGTAAAATCAGAGTTAAAATGCAGCCATTGAATGTAATCATTGTGATCAAACGGTAATTAAAATCATCATTATGAATTTCCAAATCATATTGTGGCGACATTTCACCTACTAGTGTTGTCATGTCAGCAAATAGATTGAATAAATTTTATGAACATAACACAAAGAGAAAGTTCAATGCAGTATAAATGATATAATAATATAAAAAAACTTCGTTATTTATACTTTTCACTTAAAAAAACAACTGCATATAATTTCAATCAAAAGTAAAATGCAATTTTTTCCCAAACAAAACATACTTCAAAGAGCAGCCAGCAGAGCCTGGTTCCAGTCAAGCAGCCTCAAATCTGAAATAAAAAGATTTATTAAATAAAAGAAATAACATTTGCCAGCAAGATGGCATGTTGGTATATATCAGAACTCTAATGAGCAGCCGCTAGTTTATATCATTGTGATCAATCGGTAATTAATTTCATCATTTTAATTTTAACCAATGGAATATTACTATTCATGTTCATGAAAAAAACTTTACCTCTGATAAGTTGCTCTACTCCACCCTCCATTGTTGTACCTGTACAAGAATTGTTAACATATAAAAGATGCAAATAATCATAACAATCAGTATTTTAATATATAAATCAGTGAGGATAGTTATGTTAACATCATTATCAAATAAGATGTCCCTATCTGACTTCATCATCTTATATACTGTTTGGAAAACATTATGCTAGTTTACTTCACATTCATTAAATATTAAGCGGTTATTAACAAATATATTTTTTGTAACAATAATTTATTTATACTTTAAAAGATTCAAAAGTTACAATAGTATGAATATATAATTTTAAAATACCTTTTGATGCTCCACCATTGCAGTGCTGTAAATCCATGTAAATGATATCTGAAACAAAAACTTCATTGTAAAAAGTTGCAGAACAAACATAAAATATGAAGTATGTAAGTATAATCAGTGAGGATAGTTATGTTAACATCATTATCAAATAAGATGTCCCTATCTGACTTCATCATTTTATATACTGTTTGGAAAACATTATGCTAGTTTTCTTCACATTCATTAAATATTAAGCGGTTATTAACAAATATATTTTTGTAAATATAATTTATTTATACTTTAAAAGATTCAATGCAATTAATACTCCAAGGTGTTTATACTACAGAGGATATATGGAGTGTATTGAGTTTCGTTTATTTATTTTATGTTTTATTTACTTACCAAATTGCCTTCTTTTTTTGTCATTCATAGCTGTTCATATACCTGTAAATGACAGACATATAATGTATAAAAAATTACAATACATTGTTAAAAGTAGTATTTCTTTTTTAATTCAGATAGGAGCGAAAGACATGAATGTAATACATCACTGTAACATCAGATGAACTATGTGATCATCATTTAGAATATGATACTATTAGTTCTAGTAACAACTCTCAGGTCTACAGATATAATAATAACACAATTATTAAATTGTCTCAACACTTGAATTTGTTGTTTCATAAAATCTAAACTGAAGAGGAAGTTTTAAAATTTACGCAAAATAAAATTCATACTTGTACTTAATAGCAAATCTAATATAAAAATCCACATCATAATAGGTATTCAAGAAATTTTAAAAATACTTACACATTATTAATCCAATTATAGTTTACATTTAACAATCGGGCAGCATCTTCAATAATACAGTTGACCTGTATTAGAAAGATTATATCAGTAATATTCTTCACCAAAGGACAAAAAGACAATATTCTTTTACTTTAATCAGATAGGAGCGAAAGACATGAATAATATACATCAATGTAAGTCAGATGAACTATGGTATCATCATTAAGGAAACTAAAATTTTATTATTTGAATTAAATATTAAAGAACATAATATTTTATCTTCTAAAGATAAATAAAATCATACTTACTTATCTATTTTTTCAGTGCAACTTCACTGTTACCTGTGACAAAAAAAGGTCTTAAGTCATACATAGAAATAAAAACATTAATTTATACACACAAAATGGTATCAGATTTGTTAACGGATCTCATCCAACCTCACAACTGGGTGCCCTATGCTAAATAAAAATGACAATGAATAATTAGACGAAAATGAATAATGTAATGATATATACAGTTACAGATGATGATAGAAAATAAAAAAATAAATGATACCTATTCTCAATGATTACCCATTGTGAGACAACCACCAAAATTAATGGTATTCAGTTGCACTCCGCTATCATCATTACAAAAATACAAAATGAGTATATTAAATATTAATGTTGAGTTCTACATATTTAACTTTTCTACTCAATGTTACTTAATGTTTTTGTTAAACATATGTTAAATTTAGTTTAATTGATATAATTGAAGAGTGTAATCTTTATCGATTATTTGTAAAATATCAAACATTTGAAGTCCCTGCTGGTCTCTAGCCTGCTTGAACAATGATATTTGAAAAATGTTGGGTTTAAGTCCTCATACAAAATGTTTGATAATGGGGTAACTGAAATTATGATTATACAGATATGAAATGAATGATCTAGAATTCTAGAATTCATATATTTCTTTAGATATTTACCAATGAACGTGATTTCTTCAATCTCATTCCTTGTCATGGACAGCTTATCAACCTGTGACAAAATTGTAAAATTAGAACTATTTCAAAAACAAAACTTAGAATATTTTGAAGAATAATTCAGATAGAGCTAATATACATGCAAATCACTGTACATTCAATGGTTAGCATTTTTCATCATTAAAACAATGATTTTTGATTGATAAAAAAATGTCGAGTTACTCACTGTCAGTCTGGGGCTTCCTATATTTCCCTTGAACAAATATACGAGGAACATCAATGCCTTCCTTGAAGTTAATAGTCCGACGTTGGATGTAAGTATTCATGAGGATTTCAAAACCAGCATCAGTAAACAGCTTAGCCAGCTCTTCCTCAGTAAAATAATAACTTCTGTAACAAGATTAAATGATTTTGAAATTAATGTTAACGGTTAACCTCATTTAAAGAAATATAAAAACCATGTAAAGAGCAGGGTTCTGAATACCCATGCTCTTGAAACAAAATAAAATTACAATTTAAGAAAAAAAGTAATAACCACAAATTCAATGACAATGAAACAAATGTAAGAGGTATTCACACTTCATGGTCTAGGGCAATGTATTTGAAATCATTATAAATTATGACTTACCTCGTACCATCCTGCCTCATGTAGAAATTGTCAGATATTTTATGTCCAGGTTTAAACCTCAGCTGCGCCATGTCATACCTCCCGTAATCCCGGAACAGCAGCACGCCGCCCGGGCGCAGCGCCCGGAACACCACGCCAGCCACATGCCCCCACTTGCTCGGGTTTATTGATGACAATACGAATATCAAGCTTGCGATATCGACGCTACTTTCAGGAACGTTCTCGAATACTTCATCGGTGGTCAAATCAGCACAGAAAGCGTTCATCCGACTTGCATCGTACAGCTTATTCGATTTGACGAACTCCACCGCACGTGGCGAAAAATCACATGCGTAGAAGTAAAAGTTCGAGAAACCTTCTTCTACTAACGGAAATATCATGTTCCCGACGCCACAACCGAGCTCCAAAAACACTATCCGCCGGTCAGGGTCGAAGTTTATAAGTTCCTGAAACTCACGTGTCGTCCAGTGCCGATCGCGGAAGAACTTTGTTTCATTTCTCTTGTAGAAAATATCCCAGTGCCGTTTCGCTTCTCTGTCTAATTTAGAAGCTTTCGATTCTGGAATCAAACGGTTATTTTGCAATTCCAGGCGCTGTTTTTCTTCATCTGACAAATCTTTTAGACGATGCAAAAAAATATCGCCATTTGCGCCGACGCAATCTTCATCGGCTTCCATCCCACGCAGGAAAACTTATTACGATTCAATACCTTTCTGTATGTTAAAAGCGATTTATAATTCAACGAAATCCTCGTGTATTTTTATTTGACAATAGAAAATTTAAACATTATTGAATTATGTACGTGGAGCACTGTCTGTCTGTGGAGCACTTGCTCACTTCACTTCTTCCAATTGACTTGATAATTGAATTGAATTGACAGAATTGAGTGAATTGACATTGACAGTAAGGATATTCAGTTAACATCGATATATCGAATTCATTCGATGTTTTCCATACGATGTATCAGATTGATTCGATGTTTTGACAATTAATATTTATTGTATTCGATATATCGATATATTTATTTATAGAGACATCGAATATTTTTCTTTTTTTGTCAAATCTATTAAAAAACTAAATAATTGGAACGAAGTTCCTTATCGCGCGTTATGAAAGGGGGCTAGAAGGAAAATTTTCTTACGAAATGTTGGTAAGATACTTTTTGAAGTGATTCAGAGAGTTTCACAGAGATGGCGCTGTACAACTTTCTGAATCACGCCAACTTTCTGAATCACTTCAAAAAACAATACTTAAATCCGGGTGTCCCTTGACACCTCTCATTTTTTTAAAATAAGATAATGACATCTGTGACTGACCAACTTAATTACTTAACAAGTATGGAGGTAAGGAGTAAGAAGAGCCATCTCATATGAGGGAAAAGTTGAAAATGTATCCAGCTGTTTACTGAAAAAAGAGGTTCCAATAATGGCCATTCCAGAATGGCGCTATCATCTGCGAAATTACGATATGAACATAGCTGTTGTAGATGGAGTGAAGTTGCTGAGTTTAAATATGTCGCACCTTCGGTGCAACAAAGTCACAAATAGCCAAAACTGTAAAATTGAGTTAGTATGCCAAATTGTCTGTAAAACAAGCATTTTACGTGAAACTATAGCAAAAACTATAAAAAATTAATAGTATAATATTTTAACCTATTACAGATAGTAATCCAGTAATATGAAAATAAATGCGAATGTGAAAAAATCTTAAAAGTTCTGTCATGTAAAATTACAAAAAAAGCTGTTGTGCCTTTGTTGCACCGAAGGTGCGATGTATTTAAAAGTTTTCATGGTAGGTACCCTCTATAATGCCAGTATGCAAAACCTCAGCTATTTACTTTAATAATTATTTGTGATTTTAATGTGGTGATATTTACAAAATAATTGAACAATAATGGGAAAAATTACAAATGTAGGTGTAACTCATCTGTCATCTCACCACTATCTTAGTAGTACAATTCTATTCAAGTAACACTAGAAAATCACTATTATTACACTACTAGTTTAGCTATGTTACTCTGGTCTCTGATTCTACATTCACACCATAAGGCTTAACACGCATTACCATTTTTCACCGCGCGATTTTTGACGTGACAGTCTATTAAAACAATGAACGCCGGGTGCACGCACAAAAATGCATGACTCACTGTCAGGTTCCGCGAGCGAGAGCACGGAACAAGCGATAGAGAGGCACGATTGGCTACGATCGGCCGAAGCGCTCGGTTCGTGCCGCATGTATCTCTCTTCCTCTCGATCAGCCGGTGCGTCCGAGTAGAAGAGAGACAGCGGCAGCACACAACTTACTTCCTTACCCCTATACAAAATAATGGTAATTTAATTAAAATGATTCAATTTTATCTATAAAAGTATGCAATCATTTCATCAATGTTTTGTCATGACGTTGTCACGTTAAACTACCGTCCGTAAACCGACTTTACAGACGATCAATTTTTTTTCTGACGTAAAAATCGCGTACTGAATCATAATCAACACGATTTTTTTTCGCAAGTGCGTTTAGCTTCCTACAATTTCCATATCTCACAGAATTTTGCGGAAAAAAAATGGTTGTCTATAAAGTCGGTTTACGGACGGTAGTTTAACGTGACAACATCATGACAAAACATTGGTGAAGTAGTTCTCGAATATAATATTATCTCTGGAAATTAACTTATAATTAGAAAGTTTTATCTTTATACTACAACGCCATCTAGAACTGCTGAACTAAACTATTTTTTCAACAAGTTCCTTTCTGACTTATTTGTGTATATAGTTTTGTTCATAATGGCGCTTTCTCCATATAATATTGTCTCTGGAAATTAACTTATAATTAGACTTTTATATTTATACTAAAACGCCATCTAGAACTCCTGAACTAAACTATTTTTTCAGCAAGTTCCTTTGCGACTTAATTGTGTATATAGTTTTGTTCATAGATGGCGCTTTCTCCATTGTTCGCTCGCTCGCGTAACGCGACAGATGAGTCATGCTTTTTCATGCGTGCGGCCGGCATCGTTTTAATAGACGTTATCACGTCAAAATCGCGCGGTGAAAAATCGTAATACGTGTTAAGCATGACTTGCGCGTTTCACTGAAAAAGGTAATATTAGACTTTTGTGGAAAGTACTCAATATTGAAAAAATATCGATTTTTTCTAACGATATATCGATAAACATCGATATAGTTAATATACATATCTATGCTGAAGACGAACAAAGAACTGTCAATAATGACAGACATGGCAGTTGACATTTAAAAATAAACAAGGTTACAAGTTTTTTGCAAAAAAAATAAGTCTTGGATGAATGTTTTTTTCATTCCTCCGTGGTTTATTGTAATTTGTAACGCTTCAGAAGACATAATAGTATAGAATCGTACAGAAGACTCTCTCCGCAAA
This sequence comes from Thymelicus lineola, assembly GCA_963932265.1. NCBI lineage: Eukaryota > Metazoa > Arthropoda > Insecta > Lepidoptera > Hesperiidae > Thymelicus > Thymelicus lineola. The sequence goes on from OZ010685.1 coordinate 1,524,537, forward strand.
ATCATTTAAATAAATAACGACTCTTGCTCCGATGCAATAAACCGTAATTCAGGTCGCACAGCGTTAATCAGAAACAGTATTAATGACTAATGAGTTGCCTCTTTTTAACACTATCTCTTATCCTCTTTGGTAATGTTAGGGTTGTCTTTTTTGAAAGAATATAATTAATCTGAATATTTCAATCCTACGCCGGAGGGGTGTCGTAAGAGACGACTAAATCCGGCCCGCTGGTAACGGGATTATATTGGAGACAACATTTATTTTAATTGTTAATTAATACCATTATTTCTCAATGAAGTTCCAGTTGGAGGGCCGGTTCTTTTCTTTCTTTTTCTTGGCCGGCAACGCATCAGTGCTGGCCAAGAACTAACTTTATAGTTAAAGTGCGGAATGCGCCAGGCCTGGTAACGCCACAGAGTACTTTCTAGAGTAACAATATTTTCTGTTTAAATGTCACCCTGGGATTGGACTTGAATCATGCACGTAACGCTAACGTAATGCCTAAAAATACTTTATGCTTACGCGCACCACTAATTTCAAAAAATATCATTCTCCTTATTAGAATAGAAATTAATTATCACTTTGATTAACAAAACACTGAAAAACTCTGGCAAGTTCTCCATAATGTTCTCAAAGTGTGAAGTCTGCCGATCTGGACTTGGGCGTATGTTCCCTTCACATGGTGTAAATACATTTTTAGAAAGAGGAGAAAATAACACAATATTGATTATTAGTATAAAGTTTATTCAGTTGATCTGCACGTCTTGCCGCGCCAGCTCCAGCAACATGGGGTCGTCGAAGAACTTGTTGATGGAGACGTCCTCGCTGAGCCCCTTGCGGCGCCGCGTCTTCACCATGAACTCGCGCGCCAGGTGCGTGGCCGGCTGCGGCTCCAGCGGTCTGCCGTACACAATGTTGTAGTGTTAATACACACAACACCATTAGACATTGTATAATTTTAAAACAGCTATGGAATTTTAAAATAATATATGAAATGACATACGAGTTGTAAACTTCGATTTTCGGTTATGCTAAATCAAGACGTTTTAAATTGTTGAGACTCATCTCGTCATTGCCAATGAAATAGTACCGTTAACTCCTCTCGTATAATTCCACAACGTATTTAAAAACTTCTTTACGCACGCTTGACTTGGGGAGTAAGCTGATGAATGCGTGACCAGACCGTTACGAAAAATGTGAACGGGCGAACGGTAGTTCGTTTGCGAGTTTGCTAGCGTTACGCGAACAATGATTTCTTGATTATTTTGTAATTTCATTTCGTTCTTGAACAATGTTATAAATTAATATTTTGTTCAATACTTAAAAATATATTCTACGTTTAAAGTGAATAATTAAATAAACAATTCTATTCAAAAATATTAATTTATCAATGCAAACCCATAATAAAGAAGTTTTACTTCAGTCGTGTGGTCTAAAGTACACTCGTTTTTTATTATTGCATATCAGTAACTACATATTATAATATTGTCAGATTATGCTAAAAATTAAGTGCTAATATTATTTTCATTTTTTAAAGTTCACAGTTACAACATCAAATACTCATAATTTAGAAAGACATGTAACCTTGAAGTTATAGATCAGTATCTTGAGTACAAACATTATTATATTGACAGATGGATAGTAGAAACCAGCGGTTATTAAAACACAAGAGTAACAAGCTGACCTGATGACGATGCTCTTGTCGAGCGGGTCGCCGGGCACGATCTGCCAGTGGTGGAACACCTGCAGACAGAAGGCCTGGCCCTGCGTGTGCGTGCGCAGGTCTGTCTCGAAGCCGAACGAGTCGATGGCCGGCACGAACGCCTTGATCGTGTACAGCGGCGAGCCCGGCACCGGCGCGTCTTGCGTCACGTGACCTGGCAGACGGAATTCATTACAACCTTATAACTTACTGCGAAGAAGACTGGAAGAGTTAAAGGGATAACGTCCCAACTCAGAGTCACTAACGATTACTAAATCGCTCCTTAGTAAAGAATCGGCATACAAATTCTGTACTAAGGAGCGATTTAAGTAACAACATGATCTGAAATAACATATAGGAATAACATAAATAACATTTACATAACTAATTGTCTAAGAAAACACGGGCAGAGCGCAAGGTTTTTCTATAAACAATCAACTTTGTATTCTAATCGATGGAGAGTTGTGTCAGATTGGAAACGAAAGCGATTTAAATGAGAAGTGAAAGTACCTCTTCGTTTAGCCAGCACGGTGTAGACGGCGGAGACGCAGTCGGCGGGCGCCTGCACCTCCACGAATAGGTAGGGCTCCATTAGCCGCGGCGTCGCCATCAGGAACGCCGAGTACGCCACCTACCGACCATTTATGAACATATTACAAAAGATAATAATAATATGAAGTAACAGCTCGTCGATACGACAGAGAAGCGAGAGAAAATACACGCGAAATGTCGCACACAGAAGCAATTATTTAAGTACTATTTGTCGATATGATATAACTTATAACTAAAAAAATGGTTGTCTGTAAAGTCGGTTTACGGACGGCAACGTGACAACTGACAACGTCATGACAAAACATTGATGAAGTAGTGCTCGAATATTATCTCTGGAAATTAACTTATAATTAGAAACTTTTATCTTTATACTACAACGCCATCTAGAACTCCTGAACTAAACTATTTTTTCAGCAAGTTCCTTTCTGACTTAATTGTGTATATAGTTTTGTTCATAGATGGCGCTTTCTCCATTGTTCGCTCGCTCGCGGAACGCGACAGATGAGTCATGATTTTTCGTGCGTGCACCCGGCGTTTCGTCAAAAATTTCCCACTAATGTTACCCAAATAAAAATGTTTTTGACAAACCGTATAAGGATTTAGCTCAGTTTAGATTTATTTTTATTTAACCCACAACTAGCAAATTAGGTCCGCTTATTGACAACAAGGGAACAAGGTTAACGACTACACAAGGAGTAAAGCTAAATAAAGCAGCACGCACCCGCCTGGCGGTGGGTATGATCTGTCCGCCGCCGCGGTGCAGCGGCTCCTGCGCGATCACCGCGTCCAGGATCTTGAACTTCACGTTCCGGATGGGCTCCTCGCACAGCGGGCCCTCGCGCGTGCCCCACTGGAACCCTGCGGGGACACACACACACATTTTTTTTAATGGAAATAGCCGGCAAACGAGCTAACGATCTGATGGTAAGTGGCTATCGTCGCCCATGAATATTAGCAACCCAAAGGCATCACTGATGCGCTGCCGGCCAAGAAAGAGAGAAGAAAAAGAAAGACACATTCACACAATTCAATTCAATTCAAACAATTCACACATGTCGTGGCTTATAACTTACAGCGACAAGAAAACTGTTTCAAATCAAATCTCATGCAATGTAGATTATAGGTTTTACACAGTTGTTACAAAATTTTTCATAAACTTTCTGCCGCATATGGGAATTGGAAGATTAATTTTATTTGATAAAATTTAACCTTTTCTAATAGGTGAATCTAATTGTGACATCCACCCAATTTAGATTTCCGTGATTTAGATTTTCCTCTGACATGGAAAGCCACAAGTTAGGATCCAATAAAGCAAACAGCTCCCGGTCAGATAATGAAATCCATCGAACAAGCAGTGACCTTGCACAATGCTGTCCTTGACGGAGGCCAGCAGGTGCTTGTCGACCTCGGAGGGCAGCGTGTCGTCCACCAGGATGTTGGGGCCCGTCGCGTCCGGCCCGAACGCCCAGATCGACCGCGCCGCCAGCAAGTCCCAGTCGTATCTGCAAACATTTATCAACACCAATGATATTATATAGAAGATATGCCAAGATGGCGCTGAAATTATGTCAGTCGAATTTAGACAAGTGTAGCGATTTTAAATTCAGACAGTTGATAGCTGCCTCTGAGTGAGGCTGTCTAGCTGTCTTTTTCACTGTTATGGTTTTAGTAGTGCCATCCCTTTTACATAATTTACCAATGTAATAGTGATTGATGTAGTGAAACAAAAGATAAACGTGTGTGTGTTGTAGCTTGGTCGGAACAGATTTTTTGGTTGATTTGTAAGGGCATAACGTATCTATAGTTTAATATCATTGATCAACACCCAATAGTAAACAACACTCGTAGCAAATAGATCCTTCTTTGCTACACTGACAAAATTTAATAGCATTTTAATATCTTTCTGTAGGTTATGATTTTTTTACACCGAACAAACAGTGACAGAAATGTATCTAACAAACACCGCGCGATTGTGCTACCATAAAATTGTAACAAGCCTGATCTAACTGTATAATATAAGATAACATAAAAAAGTATTCCGATTAGTGTATAATTTCGGCACCACATTTGCATTCGAATGATTGGATGTTTGTCGATATGAGCGGTACCGCGCGCGTTATCAACTTCATAATTATCACAGATTTGTGTTTCTCATTTTAAAATAAACTTTGTTTAGTTTTTAAAAGTGATGTAGATGAACTAACGTTATGTTATCCTAAAATGTGTTATATTAAATAAAAAATAATAAAATGTGCGTGCGTGAGTACGTTCATACGTGCGTACGTGCGTGTATGCGTGTACATTGTACGTACTTAGTCTGGAAGAACTCTCCGAGCCGCCGCCGGTCCCACGTGACGCAGACGGCGCCCGCCTCGATGTCCTCGGCTAGCCCGCGCTCCAGCGGCTCGGCGATCATCGTCAGCTTGTTGCGCTTGTTGGGCGTCTCCGCGAAGCACTTCAGCGAGGACGTCTCCACCACCGTCTCGCAGAACGACACCACCGGGTCCGCCACTGGACATTACAAACTCGGGATCGGGAACTTTATTATAACATTTGGGCAAGCTCAGAAAAGGTACCTGAAGACGGATCGCATGAAATTAGATGAAGATCTGCGCCCTATCATTAGTGGAAGTTATACACCTACACGTCAACGTCAATTACGTCAGTTACGTCAACGCGTTAATTTGTGGAAAAAACTAAGTACTAAAATATTTTATTTTATTGTATAGGCCATAGCCTTCCTCGATAAACTTCAATCAATTCAATTCAATTTGAATCAGTAGTTCCTGAGATGAGCGCGTTCAACCAAACAAAGAAACTCTTCAGCTTTATTATATTAGTAGAAATTGGTTTAAATTGTTCAAATATTCATTCAGTCTCGTGATCCGTCTTCAAGTACCTCTTGGAAGCTTGTCGTCCAGATGCACATATAAAGTTCTTGTATAAATAACTGTACGTCATCTGGTGACGCCACACACAATTCTCTCGTATGACTAGACGAAAATTCGTACTGAGCTGGGAACGTCCATATCGCAAAAAGAACTCTTCTACACTTACAATTTGAGATAATCTTACAATGTCTGTGTCAAGTGTTGTTCGACAACAACAATACCTTTGATATCGATCTCGGAGTACATGTCGCGCAGATCGTGCATCACGCAGTCCAGGTGCAGCTCGCCCGTGCCCAGGATCACGTGCTCGCCGCTCTCCTCCACGCGCGTCGACAGCACCGGGTACGACTTGTTCACCTGACGCACGCACGCACACACATACACACATACAGACACATACAGTCGGCATCGCAACACAACTGTCCCTTTGTTGGACTCTTTATAGGAAATAAGGTTATGTGGTACAGAAAACATCGGAGTTTAGGATTTTAAAGTAAATAATATTAATATTAATATTTTACGTATATGTATTGAGAAGTAGTACGTCTGTATCGCGGTTTCCTAACGGACCAACTACGTCCGCACAACTAGTGGTACGGCACAAACGTCCTACCAATAAAATATCGAGAAAAATATGAGATTAAATTAGTGGTCTTTTATAAAGTTAGATTGAATTATTACCTATTCCGAACAGGAAGCATGAAGGAAGCATGAAGTAAATTACAAATTAAAAACACATAGGTGGCGCTTCCGACGGATGCTAATAAATTCAACTAAAGATTATTTTTTAATAATTAATTTAAAATAAACCAACACTCTTCTTACAATTGCATGGGGTTGAGCCAATCTCCTATTGAGAACGTTATAGAGGACTCTCATTACGCTCATAAACAAAAAGACAACATTAGTTTGTTTACTAAGAATCGTCTAAAAAATGAACTACACCGGTCACAAGAGAGCCGCAATAGCCGAAACGAAAGTCGAAACTTCTACGGGGGGGGGGGGGGGGGCACTGGTGACCTGTATCATAGGTTTTTATTATAAAATACCTATTTCAGGCACCAGGCTCTCACAGCACAGGTTTAAGATTAGCTGTAATACACTAAGCCATAATTTTGTTATAACCTTTTGTGAGAGCAAATAAATAAAGTATTATTATTATTAATAGCACCATACCTTCCTCAGTCCATCGAGCATTTTGGGCAGCTCGGAGGGATTGACGGGCTCGACGGCGATCTTGACGACGGCCTGCGTGTTGAACCGCAGCGGCTTGAAGGTGAACAGCTCCTCGTCCTCGTCGGCCGCCACCAGCGTGCATGTCTTCACGATCGGCTGGTCGATGCCCTCGATCAGCGCCCAGCACCCCGCCGGCACGCGGTTTAACTCGATCTGGGAACGTGACGTGCGTAATGTTTCCTTTACACGTATTAAGTAGTTATGTAGTTAACTAAATTTTAAGTAAAATAATACGTGTAAACGGACAATAAAGTAGTTAAGTAGTTCAGTACGCAGGTAAACAAATAATTTAGAATTTTTTATATTTTCTGTTAAGTAGGTGGGCGGGGCTTGGCACTTAACGTATTTGGACAGGCACTTTTTTGTTAAAGTTTAGTAAACTGCTTAAGTAATTAAGTAGGTTGTGAAGAATTGTATGAACTAAAGAGTTTTACTAAATTATTACGTTTAGGCACGCACTTAAAATTTAGTTATCTACTTAACTACTTAATACGTATAAATGGGACTTAAGTAGTAGTAAGTTGTTTTAAGTGACACCGAGCCTAGCCTTCGAATTAGAGTAGAACGAGATTGTTTTGTTAACGCCCTTTGGTCGACATCACAAATTGTATTTCTTAAATGAAGCTGGTGTAACATCTCAAAATAAATGTTTGTGATTGCAGTATGTTTCAGCGTAGCGACGTCATATACGTTCAGTCAAACGTCGCTTGAAGCAGCTGGTCTCTTCAAGCGTCTTTGCTGGCTGAGATGTACGACCAAATTTCCACCAATAAGATAACTTCATTTTCCGATCCTCGCATAACGAAGCAATCTTATTGATGGGACTTATATGAAATAAAATTGAAGAACCAACGACAACACAAACAGCCGTCTCCATACTAGAACAACGTTCAATCTTCCTTATGCAAACGAAAATATCGTAAGCACTCGTCGATATACCGCATGTGTTCTACTTACAACAAAGTTTGCAACGCGTTAGATATCTTCTCTTCTACAACTTCCTCTATCAAAACACACTTTTATCGTAATTATTTTTCAGACAAATCCTGATTGATGACGTTATGGTTATGAAGCAGGATTTGTCTGTCCAGGTAGTCTTAGTTTCTTCTACTTAATTTTTCCTTAGTTTTTATTTTTATTATGCATGCAGTGTTTACATCTAGAAGGATGTTTACTATAGTCAACTGTATATTATGTATGTATTTACTAAGTTTATAAAGTGCAATGTCCAGTTTTGTGAACCTAATAAAAAAATACATTCGATCAATAGACTATAGAGGCGAAGCAGTATAGTGTGTAAGTGTAGCTAGTTACCTTATACCGCGCCTCGTAGATCCACAGGCGGCCGACGGTCATGACGCGCGAGTCCTCCTCGTCCTGCGAGCTGTAGTTCTCACCCAGCACGCGCACCGCCTGCCCCGCGTACAGCGTGCCCGACATGATGCGCGCCAACACCTGCATGCACACACACAAACACACTGACGTCACGTTGGTATCCGTGGGACAGGAGCAAACCTCAAGAAATTTTTGCCACTATCGGTCATCTATCGAACTAACAGGTCTACCTCACTCACCCTTGCTATTAAGCAATCGCCCGATCACTTAGGTCAAAGTCAAAGTCAAAATATTTTATTCATATAGGTATCACTGATACACTTATGCACAAAAGAGGATCGACACAAGGATAGAATAGGATCGATAGAAGCTGCTGAGCTTTGAGCGCTTCACAACAGATACGGGTGCTAACAAGCCCTAATACTGCCACCACTAAAATGTAACATTGCGAGGGCACCGCCTCGCCTCGGGTTGAAAAAATCCACCGCGAATATTTTACTTCCCCAGCTTGGCGTAATGAAGAAATCCACTGGGTTGATTTTTTTCTAACACACCTCGCAACTTGCCTCGTAAGAGGCAAGTAATCCGTAATCAGGGCCTCTGGCATTAAAGTATTATTACTAGCGTATAGAACCGACACCGCAAACACCATGTATGTCCAATGCATTGGCGCCACATGGCTTCAATCTTCAATGGATTCGTTCGATTTTGAAAGGAAAACGGGAGCTCAATTTTGAAAATGGAATCTCCCAGGCGGGACACACATTTTGTTCGAGATGTCTGTTCTATGGCATTATACTTCAATGGCCTCTGGTGGTTTTTTGGTGTAATCGCCATACTCACAAGGAAGAAGGTGCAGTCGTCAGTGGGGTACATCTTGGTGGTGTGCGCGACGAGGCGGCCGGCCTGGTCGCAGGCGAGCATGTGGTCGCGCAGCACGCCCGCCGCGCCGCGGTACGCGTGCCCCACCTTGCGCTCCGCCGCGCCCAGCGGGGACGGCGTGTGCCGCACTATCATGTCCACGAACCCGCTGCGCACAACACACAACATATTTATATTAAGGGTGCTAGACGATCATGCAGCGTGACTTGTAGTTTTTTATGGAAACAGCCGGCAATTGAGCTGACGATCCACCTGATAGTAAGTGGCTATCGTCGCGCATGAACATCAGCAACACCAAAGGTATCACTGATGCGTTGCCGGCTAAGAAAGAAAGAAGAAAAAGAAAGAATGAACTGGCTCTCAAGCCCCCAGACAGAACACGAGTCGTTTGGCGGCCGACTCATGCTCAAGGGTGGTAGCTATCCAGGCGAACCCGATGGAGAAATGATAATAGTAATAATGGTATTATTATAATTAACAATTAAAATCAATATTACCAATATTTAACTACAGAGCAGGGTATCTCTTCACTCTGCTACCTGAGCTTGTGTAACGAGCTTGCATCAATCATTTTAATGGATTATTTTAACAGCCTAAGTAGAGAGGTCTCCTGCTCGGTACGCAAATTCTTATGCATATCATGCTGCATGATCGTCTAGTGTCCGCGTATCAAACACAACTAACATAAAACGCAATGGCGACTAAGCGAATGACAACGCACAATGTTAATAATAAGATGCCGAATCCTAAGGTACCTGTTTCAGATAAATTAGGCAAATGAGTACCAGAATAAGAAGAAAACAAACTTAATTCAACTTTTTATGGGTTCCTCAGCCACCGCTGAACAATCCTCGTTAGTTGACGAGCCTACTGTGAACGGCGAACATGAACATACCAGAAGTCTCCGAAGAAGCGGCTGCAGACGAGCCGCAGCAGCGGGCGCACGTTGAGCTTGGCCTCCTGCTTGGTCAGCTTGATGCCCAGCTCCGCCAGCACGGCCGGCAGCGTGTCGTCCACGTCGCCCACCACCTGCAACATACAGACAACATACAGATACTTTGGTCAACACAATACGTTATAAACATTGATTATCCATGTTTTTATTTGACAACTTCACTCTTGATCCTACTAATATTATAAATACGAGAAATTGTACGATATTTCATGCAAAAACTACAAAACGGATTTTCATGAAGTATAAAACACAGACCATGTTTTGGAATAAAATATAGCATACTGTAAACGCGGGCAAATCCGCGAGCAAAGTACTAGTATCCATATATTATCAAGCCAAAGTGACTCAATGTAATCAGATGCTATACTTCAGCCCCCGTTACTTACTAATTATAGGCTTGGTCGGGCCTCAGCCTGGCCTCAAGCCTCAAGGTTAATATTGTATTGTTAGTCATCATAGTTAAAGCTTGCCAAATGCCTTCAAATACCATAAGAACTGCATATAATATGATTAAGAATTTTTGGAGTTTACTCGTAACTCCTTTAGAATTGAATCTCATATTTAAGCTCGAGGTATGAAAATTTATGAGTAATATCAAACTTACGTTACGTTAAGCGTTATGTTTGTAATTCATAATACAAAATCTGATTTGACAGTCGCAAACTAAATGGCGTTGCAATAATCTTGTTACTGATTTGACGATTGCAAACTAGATGGCGTTAAACTCCAGTCGTGCGTCGCACACACACACACAATTTTTTAATTTGCGGTCAATATAAATCCAAACGATACCTCACCTGAGCGAATATCTTATACAGTGGTTCTAATATAAACTCGACGAAACTCCTCTGCGCTGACTGATGCGGCGGCTTCCGTGTGAAGCGACGCGTCTTAGCGTTGAAGTAGACGTCGCCCCACAGCCACGACGCCATGTCGCTGGACCGCAGCTCGTGCGTCCGCCCGCTCGCGTACATCGCCGCGAACGACTCCAGCGTGAAGCACACGTCGTACAGCGACGACGCGAAGCATACGTTACCTGTTGATGGTTATGTTTTGTTGTTGAAAGAACATCGGACCCTGAGTACTCCCTTGTAAGAGGTTAAGATACTATGGATTGATAGCTTAAGTGTTTAAAAGGTATTTTGCGATGATATGTAGTTTAAGAACCAGCCAACTGCGCGTCAGGCCACATGCTAGTTCAAGTTCACACTGCTATTTAATCTGGTTATACCGTATTTCATTTCTCAGATACTATATCAGTAAAACATTGTAACTTACCCAACAACGGCGAAAAGATTGTGACTGGTTCATCTGGATTATCTTGAGGTTGATTTGTTTCCAATATGGAGTTCAGCTCATCAATAATATGCCTGAGCTTATAGTATGCATCTGCAGGAGGAAGTTTCAATTCCAATATGAGGCGGTCTATTTTGTTAATGCAGACAGTAAGTGGTACTCTCTCCTGTACGGCATGACGCAGTAATCGTTCTGTGTTCAGCATTATGCCCTCTGCGGCATCCACAAATAATACAGCACCTGAAAGTTAAAAGTGATTAATCAAGTAATTTCTTGAAAATTCTTGTAAATATTGCTGTCTAAGATACTCTGACTCGATGCAATGCTTTCTTTGGTATTAGTATTAATTCTCACAACACTTATTATTTTCAACAAGGCAATGAGCAAAGCAATGGAGAAAACAAAGTAAGTGCAAGAAGGTAGCTGTAAATGCTGTACTCCATATTTATTTTGCAAAGACTAAAAGCTTTTAATGGAATGGTGATGTATTAGACATATAATAACTTGTGTTAAAAATCCTTACCATCAGATATCCGTAAAGCAGCTGTGACTTCATCACTAAAGTTAACATGGCCAGGTGTGTCCATTATATTGAACAGATGTGACTTCCCCTTGATGTTCTTGAGCAGCAGTGTGACCGGCATGGCTTTTATAGAAACCCCACGCTCTTGTTCCACAAACAGTGTGTCCGTATACCTCATGGGGATTGTTGTGTCATGGTTGATCGTGCCAGGATGGGTCTGCCTTATGAGACAGTCCACAAATGATGTTTTACCTAGAAATACATTTTCATAATTTAAGATTTTTTGTGATTACTTTAAAATAATATTATTTTTTTTTTAAATTCAGACTTAAGGAATTATTAGAATAAAATAATAAAAAAACTAACTTAATAGTTTGTCAGTACAACTTAAAGAAAAATATTATGCTTTTATAAACTAGTTATAAAGAGTTTATCTCCATAATTATATTTCATAACAACTTTAAAAGTTAAAACAGTGTTTCTACATCCTTACTGCTTGGAGATAAAAGAAAAACAAAACTAATTTATATAAATGTGAACTACAGCGAAAAATATCTCAACCTTTAAGTATAATTAACATTACAAGAATTTAAAATCAATAAAATAAAAATTAGTTATACAGTTTCACTAAAACAAGGCATTACATGGACCCATTAATCAAACTACATACCATTATGCAAGTGCCCCATGAGAGTAATATTCCTCATGAGGTTAGTGTTGTCCAGCATGTCAGCGAGATACTCCATGTCATACACCGTCTCCGGCAGCTCCTGCTCCTGGACTTGAAACTTCTTGTGCTTGACCGGCTCCACCAGTGGCTTGTCCAGGGCCTGCGTGTCTTCCTCCTGCACCACTGTTTCTACATCTGGCCCATACACTTCTACTGCTTGTGGATAGTATCTGGGAGAATGATTAGAGTGAAGTTAGAAAATTAATCATTTATGTTAAATGTAAAGCGTAAAAGAATAGGTGTTGCACATTCATTGGACCTCGAAGACAAGGTGCCTGTTGAGTAACTTGGTTCAATAATTAAGAGCAGTATAATAAAGCCATCTCACTGAAAACACGTTAGACCTATTCAATATTGGTCATTAGCTATTGCTGCTAATACCTCGTACGAAACATACCTCTTGTCTTCATGAAGTACCACGGACATGGGCGCAGCCTCGGGCTCTGCATCAGCATCTTCATCCTCTTCCATTGCATCCTCGTCAGCATCTCTGTTGTCTTGTCCGTATACACTCTGCTCGTCATCAGAATCCGACTCCAAGTCCGGACCAATATAATTTCCAAACTCATCATAAAGATCACCGTCCATTGTCTTTAATAATATGTACACTAAAATAGTTTATTAAATTTATAGTGTTATTATCATTATCAAGAATCCACAAGCAACAAAACAAACAACGCCGCTTTGAATTCGGAAATTTGACAAGCTAACCTAAAAACCATACTTTTTCATTTACACAGAGCAGTGTTGCCAGGCCCAAAAACTGGATTACGGTAGTCTATTAAATTCTTTCATGAAATGCAAATGCTTATAAAATACGGATTGTATGATATTTGAGGTTTGGGCCTACTGAAATCAGATTTTTGTGTGGGTCAAAATACAGTAAAATGTACTGAAAACACTAAAAATATACGGTATAAAGCATGTATAAAGTCATAGATTGAGTACTATATCTATGTATAAAGTGATACCTGGCAGCACTAACACAGAGGAAAGTTTCATTTACATGCAGTCCATGGATATATTACTCTAACTTGATACATAACTTACCTGATACAGTACAAGTCGGCTTATTGCGAGTTTTACGTGACATAACAGGCTCGCTACGTAAATGCGAGTCGGCTATGCTATTGGCTACCGATCTGGTGGCAGTGAGAAGAATTTAAAAGAAATGTATCGGTAGCCAATAGCATAGCCGACTCGCATTTACTTACGTTAGCGAGCCCGTTATGTTACGTAAAACTTGCACTAAGCCCAGAAGACAAGAGAGAAGGAGAGGGTGATGAAGGGGACGGGAGAGGGAGAGGGAATTTAATGGTTTCTGATTTTTTAAAACTACCAAAACTATAAAAGTTAAAAGTAACAACAAAGTACATTTTTTGATGATTAAACGAACTTACATGTACGTGAAGTTCAATCTCAATTATTCGAGAGCTTCGTTCGAAGATATTAGCATAGCACGACTTGTAGTAACACGTACGGATCCGCCATTTCGCACTGTAGTTTGGAGGTAGATAAAAAATAAAACATAAAATTATCAATTTTTGTAGAGTAGATTTATAAAACCTCACTTGGCTGGGGCGCGCTCTTCTCCGGTTCGTCATTAAGTTCAGAGATTTGCTGAGCTGTTTCATGTTTCACGACTAGGGGTGTAGTGTATATGACATGTACACTAGGGAGGGAGGGATGCTAATATCTTCGAACGAAGCTCTCGAATAATTGAGATTGAACTTCACGTACAGGTAAGTTCGTTTAATCATCAATTATTCTTCGAGCTTCGTTCTCGATATTAGCATAGCACGACTTGTAGAAGTTTAGAGAAGGTAGTCGTGAAACTAATGATATTTTTAGCTTTTCAATTTTTTATTGTAATATGATAGCAATATTTTACTCTTTAATTTCAATCTATTAATCAATATATTGGTGACACAGTATATGTGCATCTAATAACCATAATATATAGCACACTCGGTATATGTTACTGATAGGTAGTAAATTTTATTTGATAATATAAACATGAGTGCAATGTTATCTAAATATAGTGGAATATCTACTGATTAATGCACGTTTTATATAAAATATCCAGATCCTTTTTAAAAAATGATTAATGACATAAATGAGGTAAATATTAATTTCATAATATTATTCATAATATATTATATATGGTGTTTTTCTATGTAACCCTTGCCAATACTAAGAGAGTAAGTAATTTGATGATAATTGTATTGACTGAAATTAGTTTTTTCCCGAAGGATCCAATTTTTTGTAGCTAAATTAGATCACACTACTACAGCGTGTGTAGCAACGATAGCAGCAACTATGTCGCCGACCAGAAATAATTCCTAAACCTGTAAAAAAAATATCTATATAAAACCACTGTCTTGTTTAAAACATTATCTATATTATCTAAACACAAAAATGCCTGTACAGATGTACTCTATAGACTGAGATCATCCAACCGATATGCCTTTAAATGGTTTAATTTGAAAGGCAATAATCCGAAAGTGGTTTGAACCACTAAAACAGAGCATCAGGCACATTCAGTCCATTGATAGAGTCAATTTTCCACTTTTCCACAACATAGAACACTGATCTATCATTGTCATAAGATATTTTTTTATTTTTTTTGCATAGATCTGTATAAAATAAAGTAAATGTATCGGCTTCTTTTGGTTTTTCGACCAAAAGCATATTGTAATAAATTTTGATTATTATGATTATTTAATATTTTACTGGTTTTGTATCTACTAACACTAGTTTGTAAGATATAGCTACTAACATAATATGGATCAGTCTGAAATAAAGGATTATTATCATTATTATTATTATTATAAGTATGTGACAGTAAAAAAAATACTAAATTGAATAACATTGGATATAATTATGTTCCAAGTTAACTAGTATTTAAGTAGGCCGCAATGAAAATACTTTCTATAGAAAAATATATAAAATATAATCTTTATTTGTCTCGACTGCCTTGAACAATTAGCAAGGACATGGGTGAACTGCTTATGATCTCTAGAATTAAAACCTATGTGAAATAATAAGGCACATTGGATTACAAAGTATTGTAAAGTTATAATTGTTTTCGTGACAATACGCAAACCACTCCTAACCCAACTCAAGCAGTGCAAAGCGTAAACAGTTGGGATGTTTTTATAGGGGAAACAATATCCGGACTTCTATCCGGTAACTATACTGTGATTTTTCAGTGTAAGCAAGTATTATATAATATTATATTATAGCTATAATAAAATTACTCAATGTTTAAAAAAATATTGGTGGAGGCCATAAAGGGACTTTGTCACTATTATTGTTATGTTTATAGGATGACATATATATGGGTGAACCAAAGACGTAAAACTTGAATATAATTATAAAACCATATAAGTGTACATATTGCTTGCATTCGCCTCAGATTTTCCTCGCATGAAGAAAATTATTACTCTTAAGATTTGTTCTATTAGAACAAAGATAAATTTAATTCGATTTGTCATTCGATGTATGATTGTAAATTTGCTATGTCCTAGATCCGAATTCTGCAACATTAAAAATACATTATTGATTGTATTATTTTACAACATCCACTCAATGGCAAATTTAATCGTTCATACAACAAATTTTGTTGTACCTATATGAGGTTTTCTTAGTGATCATGTCTGGATTCTGGTTACTATGGAGGCGGGACCCCGTTGTTGAGGCATACTCATATGAAGTATAAATGTTATATATCATCTGTGGAATACATGCATGTTTTGCATATATAGAAAATATTTGTATCTCTAGCCTGGTAGGCAAAGATGAATCAATCGTCCGCCAGAACGGAAATATTAAAAAATGCCAAGTATTAAAAAATATTACTTTTAACAGAGCAATAAATTTTGAAAATTAAGTAATACATTAAGCAATGATATTGTTTATCGTATATATAATAGGGGTATACAGAAGTATACCTACTATTTGTCATTATCATTGACTGGCCAACGAGAAAATAAATCACCCATTGAAGGTTATTTGTTTATTATTATTATCATTAATTAAGTAGAAATAGATAAGTATTCCATACGCCTTCGTAAGTTTAAAACCCTTTAAAAATATTTGCTATACTAAGCCAAACGATATGTACCTATGACGTATAAACAGGATGTAGCATAAGTATTTTCTTCAATCCGGATGAAATTGAACCAAAAAAGGTTTTCTTTTTTAAAAGAAACTTATCACATCAGTTTATAAGAGTATAAAAGAGCTTGAATTAAGTTGCCCTCAACTATTCAAATATAATTTGAAATTCGGAATTAATATTCATAATTTTATAAGCCAATCATATATTGGCATATGCATCCATTTTTACACATACATTGATTAGTTTACCTTCAGTATAATCAAATCGTAATCGTAAGAAGTATATTAATACTTCCATGTCTCATTATTATTGCGATATTATTGCATAAATAAGTATATCTATGCGAATTGTTCCATGGTAACATAAGAACTGGATGTTCCAGAATAAATAAAATTCCCTTGTTGATTCACTGAGGCA
Organism: Thymelicus lineola; assembly: GCA_963932265.1. NCBI lineage: Eukaryota > Metazoa > Arthropoda > Insecta > Lepidoptera > Hesperiidae > Thymelicus > Thymelicus lineola. The sequence goes on from OZ010685.1 coordinate 1,541,179, forward strand.
TACCATAATTTATGTCTATATTGTGAGAATGTTTTAAAACTTACGTCTAGGGCTTACAGATTTAGGCGGTTTTTAGGCTGGCTTTGTTATCTGCCTTGACTGCCTTTGTGTCAGAGTCACATATGGTTTGTACAATTTTTACGCCCATTGCAGCAGTTGTCAGAGAATCATATAAAAGGAACTGTAGCTTAAAGGCCTGATGACAGGCTAAGCTGTTTATTGAGTTATAGACTTTATGATTGAAAAGGAACTTAGTTCACAAGTCACGGTAACTGCGGACGGAAAATGTGACTCCTTGAGCAACATATAGTCTCGGTGGACCATTATAGTGCTGTGTATATGGCATAATGGCATCTGGCCCTAACGATCATGTGGCCCTATGACTCTATTGCTGCTAATTGAATATATACCTACTGCCATTGTTCCTTGAATAGAAATCCTTCGCAGTTTCATGCGAAAAATAAGTACTTGCTTCAGTTCACCGTATGGTGTGCAGCGTGACGCGAGTTCCTTTAGAAATATAATTTTTGTTTGAGTAATCGATTATCCCACAGGTAGATCCGGTTATCAAGTACTTTGTATAGTTCAACAAATAGCGTGCAGTATTAATTCCATATGAAATATACGCTAGTCGGCTTCATAATGCGGTGAAGATTCTTTCTGGAACACATGTACAATGCAGTGGAAATACCCCACAGATAGATCCGATTAGCGAGTACTTTTTGTTGCAGTTATCTGCGTAACCTGGTTAGGGCTCTTTATGAAATACACGTACAATGCAGTGGAGATACCCCACAGGTAGATCCGATTAGCGAGTACTTTTTGTTGCAGTTATCTGCGTAACATGGTTAGGGCTCTTTATGAAATACACGTACAATGCAGTGGAGATACCCCTCAGGTAGATCCGATTAGCGAGTACTTTTTGTTGCAGTCGTCTGCATAACATGGTTAGGGCTCTTTATGAAATACACGTACAATGCAGTGGAAATACCCCACAGGTAGATCCGATTAGCGAGTACTTTTTGTTGCAGTTGTCTGCATAACATGGTTAGGGCTCTTTATGAATTATGATTGAACGCAGAACTGGTTTTTAATAATTTATAACTAAATAAATAAATGAAGTCTAATTTCATTACGTTGCTGCAACGTATTTTTATAAGACCACCTTCATTGTATGTGAATCTTAGTATAAAAAGTGAAAGGATTAGTACTATCAAATATTATTGATAAATATATCGTCATCAGCGGTAACTGATACGTTTTCTGTAATGTAACATATAGTTTGCTATAGACTCCGCACGTAAATGTGTAATGTTCGCCTCGATTGGAGTGTAATTCTAATGTAATAAGAGTATTGAAACCCACAGGAAATTAATGTTGGCAGTTTCTCTTTTATTTGAAAAGCCCCCAAAGGACAATTCGATTATGTTTTGTATTTATATCCTACTTCGATATAAATTCATTACGGATTACTAGTACGTATTAGTGCATACTAGTGATGGAAGAACCCAATAAGTTATTCTTATTTGCAGGTATATTTTTATTTAAAAGGCCTTCAGAAGAAAATCCGATTAGGTTTTGTATTTGTACACTACTACAATATGATTATATTTGTATTTATTTTCAATATAAATTGATAAATTCTTTATGAAACTAGCAATGGAAGGACTCCACAGGTAATTCTGGTTAGCAAGTACTTATTTGGAAGGCTCCCAAAGGACAATCCAATTATGTATAGTATTTAAATCATATTGCAATATAATTTTCATACGGAAAACACGTGCTGATAATGAAGGGAAAAAAGGAGGAATAGGAGTATTCATATTTAAATTGATATATTCACTGATATATAACAGATAATCTGTTTTTGCTTCGTAATTGCATGTAATTTCCTTGCAAATTACATTGCAAGCAATATTTAACCGACTAAAGTAGGGTTATTTAGTTACTTGCTGTATTCTTTAAATTTTAATACTGGAATTCTCCTACCTGCTGATTATAAACGTTGATGAATCACTATCCAATCGAATCCAACATTTCCTGTACGAATCCCACGAAATCCAACGAAACACACTGCATATCACTCAATAAAAATATCACTTTTGCTTTGGTTAATTTTTCGTTCTAACTTTTTTAATCTTTTACACAAGTAATTTTGCGCCCGTGCGAAACAGCGAAGCACTGAAACGTGAATGGCGAACCGGAGAAGAGCGCGCCCCAGCCAAGTGAGGTTTTATAAATCTACCCTACAAAAATTGATAATTTTATGTTTTATTTTTTATCTACCTCCAAACTACAGTGCGAAATGGCGGATCCGTACGTGTTACTACAAGTCGTGCTATGCTAATATCGAGAACGAAGCTCGAAGAATAATTGATTGTTAGGTGATACAAAGTTCGCTGGGTCAGCTAGTTTGTAATAATAATATTAAAAGAAAATCAATCAGAATTTAATAGTAATTTCAAATTATAATATAATTGATCACAGGCAGCAATATTTGAAAATTAAATATTTTGCATTTGCATTCCAGCTGCATAGACACATACATGCACTTTTATACACTATATGTAAAGTACTTTGCTCTATGACAGTTTTAATCTATAATCTGTTTTTCTCCGTATCATGCATTTTATTTTTGATGTCATATCACATTGCATTGTCTCTGCCTGCCATATTCTTTTGAATACAAAAATGGCTGTCGCGCATCAAAATTTATCCAAAATGATTTCGGCACAACTACGCAATAAAGCAAACGAGTTTTTAAACTCCAGAAAACATGCTAATAACTTGGCCGATATCTTGCAAATGTTTGAGGTAAGCTGATGTTTTGTAAAGCAATATAGCATGCTTGGTAAATCTGTGTCTTAGGTTACGATTCGCTAAAAGTAACATAATCATTGCATTTCAGGCTGAAACAGATAATTACACACCTTTGTTACTTACTATTGAAGTGATATTTACGGAATTACTAAAAAGAGGTGACTTGGTCCAGGAAATCGTTCCTCTAAAACCAATAGGTATGTATATGCCGTACATGTAGCGATCAACATTGCTATTGATTTTGTGCTTATAAGCCAAATTGTAAGCTAATACCTACGCCATATATATTCTGATGTTACTGTACTCATATTTTAAAAAAGTTTTGCAAGCCTTGATGAAGGCAGATACGATTTTGAGATGTATGAGTAGTCTAGGCATCAGCATCACATTTAGTAACATGTGTGATGTGACGTTATATAAAGCTGAGTCGACAGCGGACCTATAGGCACCTTGTGCAATTAGTTTGACTTAAGAAAGATACACTTATTAATTACGTTAGATGATTAATATTTTTTTACAATGCCTCCATGACTATGCATACAATGCATTGTCTGAGGGAAATAAAAGTTACCAGTTCAGCTTGTTGTTTTGCAGTGTACCAGATGTTTTGAAAGCAAAGGAGAATGCCCATTTAGTATGGAGAAATGTACTGACTTTAACATTTTTGTGTCTCGATAAAAATACCTTTATTTGATTATGTTATCTTAATAAATTATACATACTAACTTTAGTCAATGATAATATTAGGAAATAAGAGATATTAAACAAAACTAATTTGTATTTAGGTTATAGTAAACTCACAGTAATATGGACTCTATGCGGGCGTATTAAAGTCGATTGCGTATGTAATGTCGATCTTTTAAGTTTCAAATTCATTTGACAGTCCCCAAACACCATGAAGTTTGTAATGTATTATAATCACAGAACACTATTACTCCTGGCTGATTATAGTAATTTTCTATTAAAAAATAAATTCATTTGACAGTCCCCTTACGTCATCTAGTTCGTTGTCATGGATATATTATACTATAATGCCGGGTCCACACGCTTGGTGTTTGCCGCAAACATCAAACACAGCAAGCAACACCACAAACACCGATCAAAATCACCCACACAAACAACATGTCAGTCTCATAGTCAGTCTATTCCAAACAGACGAACATGGCGGATGACGAATTTGTTGCAGCGATTGCTTTTGGGTTTACCTTCTTTTACTTTAAATTAAAACAAAATCAAATAAAAAAGAGAAAATCAAGGAAACGAAGACCGTGGTGGATGACCAAAATTATTTTTATTTACAATAATACTTATCCGCGTCCATGCATCTTTAGTTTTTTGCCTATTTTTGTGATTCACATGTTTAGGATTCCGAATACCTACATGGCTCATTTTGATATGCTTCTAAGAACGTTAGAATTATATCTTCAGACCAATCAGTCATTGTTTTTTCTATTTTAGCACAAAGACTAGATTCTACGTCCGCTTCCCTCAAGCTCTCGTTTAGTAATGATTGTTACCAAGCGTTTGGATACAACGCAAACTGTTTGCCGAACATCCTTTGATTTGTGAAGGAAAACCGACAACGATGCCGATCACTGGCGAACACAAACACCAACAGGCAAACAGGTACAAACACCTATCCACATGTTCGTGTTTGTTGTTTGCCATTGTTTGCCAAGCGTATGGACCCGGCTTAACTGTTGTATCATAATTATAATCGAATCAATGCTACCTATTGGCCCGAAGGATCTTAAAAGATTCCTGATTGGCCCTTATCCAAACATAAATGGCCCAATGGTTTTATTTTGTAAAACGGAAGTAAAGTTACTTATTAATTTCAGAAAATTATTCCCAATAAGGATTTTTTAGGAAATGGGGTAAAATACTTGAAATATTTTAATTTTATTTTTTGTCCAAAAATCATTGTGACACAATTATTTTTTTAAGAGTACTGGCTATGGGCATTCTCCTTTCAACTACTGAGCTTGTTTAGTGAAATAACATTGTTAAATTTTATAGTACCTGGAATAACCTTAGTTTAGAAGCTGTATAATAAAAATAAACTTATCAGTTTATTAAACAAATAATTCAAATTTGCTATTCAGACACAAGCCCAGAAGCAGAGTACACAAGATGGTTGCGAGAGTGTTACGAAACGGCTTTGCTACGTGCACTGGAATGCTTCAAGCGAGGTCGCAACACCTCACGCCTGCAGGCTCTCGTGACAGCTTGTAAATTGATGCAGGCCGAAGGGCGGCACCCACTTGAACCTACTAACGGATACTTCTTCCCCTCAGTACGATTGAAGGTAAAATTAAGTCCTGATTAAAATTTACAAATTGTCTCCTATTCTGAACATGTTTATTAGAAATAATTGTTTTGAATTTTAATGTAAAGCTTTAATTTTTCTTGCAGAATATATTTATTGGTCTACTGGATTCAGAGGTTTCCATGTCAACTTCTATTGCACGTTTTCAAGAATTCACTGAGTACAAAGATGTCCAACAGTATGGCCTTAAAGTACTCTCCACAATTGCCTATAAAAAGTAAGCATTGCTATAATAATAATAATAATTAGCCTTTTATTTACCGAATAGTTTAACAGATTTTGTACTTTGACTGAACATTTTTTTTTTAATAAAAATTGAAACTATTACATAGACTATAAACTTTAAAAAAAAATAATGTCCCTCTGCTCGATGTGCCTTGTGGCAAAGGCCTCCTCCAACTCTTTCCATTGTTTCCTGTCAGCTGTAACTCTGATCCATTATGGTCCTAGGGTTAGCTTCAGCTCATCCGCTCCTCAGGAGGGTGAGCTGAAGCATTGCTATAGTACTGTAATAGTTAAGATAAATTTATTCAAATAGCTTTATGATCTAAGTTTAATATCATAGTGATATGTTTATTTTAACTCCTGTTATCATGTGGCAAATAAATGGCTTTAAAAATCCACATTATTATATGCACATTATGCAAATAACTTCCATAAGTACATAACTAAGTTAATAAACATTTATCATTACATTGGAATAACATAAAAGAGTGAACTCTTTTTTTCATATTTTGACTAAAGTGTTATTTATACATAAGTAGGTATGTAAAAAAATTGCTCCTAAGATGTCTAGTGGGCCTGAGTAGACTTAAATTCTTGTTACTATTGTTGACGAATTCCTCAATGTACATTGTCAGATCACCATCACAGTTCTACATGCAGAACTACCTAGAGCTTCTGGACAAGTTACTGGTGGCAGAAATCCCCACCGAGTGTAAGACAAAAGTCAAAACACGAGGACCTGAGGAAGGGGAATTGAAACTACTATGTGCTACTGAAGGTAAATATTAGTTACAAAATTTAAATTTATATTTAATCTGGTAACAACCAATCAACATTAACTTATCCATTCTTCAGTCACATTCAATCAAGGGTTGATTACTTGTTCGGCAGGCAGGTTCACACTCTATAAATTAGGCTACAAAGTCATTAAGAACCTTGAAGATCATTCCTGCTTGTATTTGATTTTATGCATTGGAATTATATTTTTTTTCTATAGTACCCAAAACATGGTCTATTACTTGTATCACACATACTTGAACAACAAAAACTGAAGGACTTATTACATATTCCAAAACTCAGACTTATACTTTGCAGCATCAAAGAAAGTTAATCATTTCTAGTGTATGTATACAGTAGTGTATAACAAACAACACCAAACTATGGTCCCCCAGGTAAAAGCAGGTTCCCATACAACCCGGCGGTGTGTCGGCGCTACGCGAACCGGTGCTGGGGGTTCGCGTGCCAGTGGCCGCTGTGCGCGGAGTCCCGCACGCACCGGCGCGCGCTGCTGCTGCTCGTGGAGCGCCTCATGCCGCTGCTGGCGCGCCCGCAGCTCGCCACCGACATGCTGTGTGACAGTCTTGATGCTGGTCAGTGGATTGTTGTTTGTCTATACTATACGGGGTGAATTTTTCAAGTGGGCGTGGATGGCTAATTCTGGAGCTATGCAGAATAGCGAAAAGTGGTCAAAGGATGCACAGATCAAATTATTTAATAATACAGAGTATGTTTATTATTACTTTTCAACAACCCAGTGATGTAGTTGACGACCAATTGGAAAATTTTCTTTTTTTTTCATATAGCACTCCTCTACTACACTAGTCTACTCCCTCCCTCGACAATTTACAAAGTTCCATAGTTGCACGGTCCGAAACGCGCGCGGAGAGTACAAAGCAACCAATTTGGCAATAAATGGAAGTCAGTATAACATAGGAAAGCTGCAACGTGCGTGTGTTCCAGGCGGTCCGCTGAGCATCCTGGCGCTGCAGGGCGTGCTGGAGCTGGTCCGGCGGCACAACGTGGACTACCAGCACATCTACGACCGGCTGTACGGCATGCTGCAGCCGGAGATGTTCGCCACGCGCGCCAAGCGCCGTCTGCTGCACCTCGCCGACGTCTTCCTCAGCTCCACGTTAGTACAGTGCTAATGTATAATATAATAGTAATGTACTGGCCTGCCGTTGGTGAAGGTAGGTAGGTAAAATTATAACTTTTTTTTTATGGAAATAGCCGGCAAACGAGCTGACGATCCACCTGATGGTAAGTGGCTATCGCCGCCCATGAACATCAGCAACACCAAAGGCATCACTGATGCGTTGCCGGCTAAGAAAGAAAGAAGAAAAAGAAAGAAAGAACTGGCTCTCAAGACCCCAGCCGGAAAACGACGACTCGTTTGGCGGCTGACTCATGCTCGAGGGTGGTAGCTATCCAGGCGAACCCCTGGAGAAATAGTAATAGTAATAATGGTATTAATTAACAATTAAAATCAATACTACCAATACAATCCCTCCGAGGGCCCTACCACCATTTTTATTTAGAGGGCCGGATTTAGTCGCCTTTTACGACACCCTTCCGGCGTGGGATTGGGGTTAGTATTCTAAGCCGCCCCAATACGGCTAAAAACAGACATAACTGACAGTTGCTGGGCTATTGAATTGAGAATTATTGATAGTATATTGAAAACGGCTGCTAGACGATGACTATGAATATTGCACTTTAGCAAAAGATCTCCCTCCAGGCGAGACGACGTGCCTGGGAAGCGAACGAGGCCCGTTTGATTTTGTCGATCTTTGTATATGCAAACTATGTAGTGCGATGTTGCCACATGCACTGGAACTAATTAAATTTATGAAATTGTGTTATAATATTCGTACGATAATCAGTAAGTATGGATATGAGTAACACCAGGGTAGTCGCCAATGCATTCATCGTTTCACATGAGAGTAAAAGAAACAAAACACTTCCAGGCGTAACTTTGCTTGTTTTTATGAATATAATGTTATGTTAACGGCAGCCACTTGCCGGAGGGCGTGGTGGCGGCGTTCGCGAAGCGCGCGTGCCGGCTGGCGCTGGTGGCGGCGGCGCACGACGCGGCCGCGCTGCTGCAGCTGGCCGCCAACCTGCTGCTGCGACACCCCGCGCTCAAGCGGATGATCTGCGCGCAGGACACGCCCGCCGTCAGTCAGTACCACTCACCCTTCACATATACTTCATGAACACTACACACTACACAGTTCACACTTATAGCACATCGCTAGGATTGTCTGTTTCGTCGTGGGTACCATGGATTACTTTCTAAGAAATAAAGACGTGTCCAGACCGAGAATATAAATTGAAACGCATCATCATTACTTCCCAAAATTCAATGCTTATTAGCGATACTATTGAATGGTGTAATAACACAGGTGTGGTTTTTAAAAAATTAATGCATTCGATTCCTGGCTAGAAATATTGATTTAGTTTTCATCAATATCGGCCTTGTGACTTCTTTAAATACCTTGGGCTGTTTCTCATAGTTTCGGATTTAGTTACGCACACTTGACAAATTAACCCTGTATAAATAAATGTTACACTGCAGTGTGCAGCGACCCGTACGTGGAGGAGGAGACAAGCGCGATGCGGTCGCGCGCACTGCACTCGTCGCTGTGGGAGGCGGCGGCGCTGCGGCGGCACTGGGCGCCCGACGTGGCCGCGGCCGCCGCGCGCCTGCTGCACGCCGCCGACCGCTCGCTCGAGCCCGTCGCGCTCGCCGCGCCCGATGACCCTGTCGTTAGTACACTGTAAACTACGTCATCAATCTACAAGAAATTTATATTTGTTGAGGTTAACACTTTCGCAACGGCCATACTAAATTAAAGTGTTAAACGCTCGTAGTAGCAACACAACACTTTGGCTGGCAGTTGGTATAGGTGACTGCTAATGGCAAAATAAAACTTCTAAGATGATTTCTTAGGTAAATTAAATCACCAACCTTTGCTTGAAGCTTTGATCACTAATCTTGTGGCAAGGTGAGACCTGTGCCTTGCAATGAGCCTAAGTTGGAATTAGGAATAAGGGACTTTATGAAATAAAATGAAACGCCACGACAAAGCACCTTCCGAAAAGCCAAAAAATGACGTGCATAAGTGTATCAGTGATACCTATATGAATAAAATATTTTGACTTTGACTTTGAAAACATTATCTTTACAGGTTTAATTTTTAACACCATCAAATAATCATATCAGTAGCCTCGCTCAAACCCTTAAGGTTAATCACTCTCTGATTGTGACGTGTCTGATGATGTAGTGTCCTTAAACAAGTCAGACTTGAATGACAAACCGATCAATGACATCATCAGTTATGCCATCCAAATCACTCATTTTTAACTCTTCTTTCTTAATATGGTTCATACAATTCTGCCATGCTGCAGGTGTAATTAATATAATATAATTCAAATATTAACAGTCCGTTTTCAACAAATCTATCTTCATTTCCTGAAAAGAAAAGACAAATATAATATATTTTGTGATTCATTTATAACTTGTATATAACAGTTATATAAGTCATTCCTAAAATTATACTAAATTACTAAAAGTAATTTAAAAATCAATCTCAAATCTTGCCACATTTTACTTCTTGTATGGCCTGAAATGCATAATATTATAACTTTATTACTTATAACATTCAAATTCAAAATCATTTAAACATAATAGGTGTCACTGATCCACTTGAACACATCATTATTCAAATATTTATCTCACAGATACTGGGCATTTGTAAAAGTAGGGTTTTGTTGCTCTTCCGCCCTTGCACAATTCATATGTATATTAAGTTATGAAGCGTAAGCATACAAGTAGCATAACATATCCAAGGAAGACAATTTAATAAACTCAACTTCAAATCTACAGAAATTACCTATTATCAAACAATTATTAATAGGTTATTAATATCCCCCCCAAGTCTTACAATGAAGTTTACATTACAATGTATACATACTTCAGTCAGTTCAAGGGACTAATAGACATAAACTACTTTGAATAACTCCGATATTATGGCTTTAATTCACTTGTGTTTACTTCAGTTGTAAGAAATGATACATAAAATTTTAATTAAATATTTACCTTCATTGATCCATGTTTCATCAGTATAATATAATTTACGGCCTTCGTCGCTCATTTTCTTTTATTTTGTTTAAATATTTTCACCTCAACATTAGAATTTTATTTCTTGACCAGTGACCTTTTGATATCTCTTGAACATGTAATGGCGGACGGCTGCGAGCCGGCCGGCGAGCCCTGTTGTTGATTTGATACCATACCGGGTCTATGGCCACAGAGTACGTAATATTATGACATCTGTGCCCGCGGAAAAAGTAAAAACGGAACGCAACCGTTCTTTTTTTATCTTTTCAAATTAGATAAATTTATATTTTAATACCTTAATAATAGAAGGAATAATTATGTATAAAATCGATATAGTCTTGGATATAATAAAATGAAAATTGGCTTTAGCTACTTTATTGTAATAAGATTTATTCTTAAGCATACTGCGTGGAATGAAACTTATTTATGCCGGAAAATAATACGACCAATTTGCAGAGCACGTTCGCACAATTATCGCTATACGGTTTGGGTAGTCATTTCTATTTATACACATAGACCAAAACATTATATTTTGTTAAAAGGTTCCAAATTGCTCCTTTTAATTAAGGATGCGGGAGCAAGAATTGTTTATTGATGAAAGTGTAATAAGATGTTGGTTTTTACCTCGTTTTCTCTTAGTGTGTTGTTGTTATAGTTCAATAGTGAGTTAATTTAGATGTCACAAATATCATAATTATTATTTAGTTCTATAATACTTATCTGGTGTACGAAACACAAATCAGTTTGTGAAAACCCTATAGAGGAATTTTAATGGTTTGTTTACATCGGGTCCGATTTGAATGTGAATGTAGTATAGATAGATGTTACGCAGGTGTGGCCAACTGTTGGCGTGTTAATATGGACGTGAATATTTATACGTTAAGCGACATTATACATTAAGCGAAAACTCGGGTGGTGATTTTGTCGACACGTCGAATCGAAAAGAATCATGTCGGTGACATTTGTGTACGTGAGACTCGCTGACATTACCGAAATTGCATACACGCTCTTTCTCCCGGCAACTCTTATAAGACAATCACTAACTGCCAGCAAATATCACTCAGAATATGAACAGTTTTTTATTTATTTGTACCATTAAACACAGTTGTAATTAGAATCTATTCTAAATGCGTTGCCCTATTTGTGAATTTAATTATTCAATGCCTCGTTACAGATGTTCGACATAGAGCTAAAGAAGAGGTTCAAGAGCATAGAGCTGAGCTTCATCCGGCCGGACGGCATGTTCTCGCCGCACGGGGACCGCGTGCACGAATACTTCGAGCTGCTGGCCTGAGCCCGCACGCACACACCCGCAGTATGTCCACATAACACACATGACTCGTATCAACGTACAGTACGGCCGACATATCTTGGCGCGTCTGAACATAGGCTTTGTTTAGCGCATGTAAGACAGAGATAGACACGAACATGCTAACGTGTGACTGAGACATAATACGCCGCGTACCGAGCGTTGCCGAATTAAATAACTGCGCAGCCTTCTGCGCGAAGTTCAGACGCGCCAAGATACGTCGGCCGTACTGTACAAGACAAAGTGCAGTAAGATATCTTCACTCTACACTCGTTGGTTGCTTGATTAGTGCGTTCTAAGCTGCGTACGAGTAAAACACTCTGACGCACACATCTTGTTTATTAGTGTGCGGTGCAAACTTTTTTGCCCTTTGTACATGGCGACGCAGCGGCACGCACACAAACAAGCCTAGTTGGTACCTCTGAAGATAACCTATTTGTTTAAATATACGCTGCTCATATGGAAACTGGCATCCCACATTTGAGCCGAGAAATGATTAATCTGTCGTTAGGAGTATTTTTGCAGTTTACCGGATATGATACGCAAGTTTAGTTAAGGGATATCCGGAATTTGAATTTTTTAGGTTGATAAAGTATTATGACGACTTCAAATTTAGTAATATTTGGATAGTTAGCATCGTTTGATGTGATTTATCAAAATAGATTAAGTTCAAATGATGTTTATTGCAATATTTCATTTGCTATAGCCTACGAAGAACTATTTGTGGGGTATACTCCAATATACTTGCTGTGGTCTTTGCTATGATACAGCAATACAATATTTTCTATTATCTTGTAAAGTGTTTGGCCAACGGATGGTGCAATTATTGTACTCATTGTTTAATAGTAGGTTGATTATTAGTAGCAGTTTTTTGGGATGCCCTCAAAATTGTATGATCGATCTAACTTGATCATATAATTTGGAACATGTGACAGATACATTCATGAATTATTATATAGAAACTGATTGACCAAAAACTTGACCCCCCTTATTTAGTGATGTAAGTTTCTTTGTACTACTTAGCTTGTTAATATGTTCAGCTTACACTTTGTGTAGTCACCGACTAGTATTGAGCTGTGGGTCTTGGCTGTGCCCACTACCGTTTTCGGTAAAGCTACGAGTTCTTAAGCATTCTTGGAACCCGCGTTATAAGGAAAAGTTTACGATTTATGAAACTATAACATCAAATTATTAAAATATGAAATTGAATAATTACTTATTTAATTACGAGCCAGTATAATCGTTTAGATCTCCATGATAGGCGGTCATTATCACTTATCATTACTTCACCCGCCTGATCGTTGTCGAATGATATTGAAAAATGCGAATTTTATCAAGTGAATCAGAACCATAAGTGTTCAGTAAATTTCAAAGTGAATGTTGATTAGTTTGTTCGCACTCTAAATCGTGTGTAAATCGTACTTTTGTCGTGCGCTTTAGAATACACGCTGTAACTTTGTACTCTAATAAAATAGGAATTTTCCTAATAGTTACTTATTAATAGGAAATGAAAGAAGGTTTCATTGAGTATTATGTACACTTGGCTGAGTTCGCAACTAACATCAAATTCATGACTTTATTCTCATGCAATGATGTAGTATAAAATCATACATACGCAACATACAGATATTTTGTATTTATATCAATGTAAATGGGTACAAAAGATTTTATCTTTTATACCGTAATTTTGGCCCAATGACATGGTCCCTTTCTATCAATGCGGCAATAAAAATTAAACAACTGTGAGTTCCCTTTCGGCTATATGTCGAAGATATCAGAGCTAAAAGATAAAAATAGAGTTATCTCTATTTCAATAAGCCATGATTGTCACCATTTCAATAAGTCATGTGGGTGAAATGTAATTATGAAGACAAAGTATAGATAGTTTCAAGGTATTACCAGATTTCACTGTGTACCAAACTGCACATTAGCTAGTTTTGATAGTCTGGTCATAAATTTTCAGTATGTTCATTCAATAAGAAGGTGATTCCCTAACTTTTTAATGGCTGGTGTTACTAGATATTGTGACATTGTTTTTATTATGAATGCACCTCGTCGTCCTCGATTAACTAATCAAATAAGTTAAATAACTAATTTATCACGTAATTTGTTTAAATTGTCTCTTAGAAATTTACTTATTTAAAAAAAAACTGGCACCGAATTTTATGTAAACAAAACAAACTCTAGTAACGCCATCTATTGATAGTTTTGCGCTGCATTTCCGAATGTGGTGCTGGTCTTGTTGTACCCTTTGTATTTAACAAGAGGTGATTCCAGTCGCGCGGTACATGTTATATAACGACATCGCGGTGTTGTTCGACGATATATTATTTAATAAGTAATCAATAAGAATTGAATACTTTTTGCACTCTAGTGTTAACGTTGATAGTGTTGAGACGTAGCGGAGTGTAGCGTGTTGTAATTATTTAATTTTATTTTTTTAAACTGAATACATTTTCGAGTCTGTGATTGTGATTTAGGTAATTTACGCGAGGGTCATCGCAGTGAGATGCATATGGATAAAAAATTGTTTATAATAGTTTTGTTTATTTAATTTAAATTTAGAAATTACAAAACATAGTGACAAGAAATATTATTTATTTGTTATAAAATTATCTTGAAAAAAAAAGTATGGATAGAATATTATGTGAAAATATTTTTATTGAAATGCCAATGCCTTGTTGTCGGCGGAGAGCGAACCAAAATAATTTATATCTTTATAAAGTTTATAGGTATAATGCGAATATTAATTCACCTCCGCCGACGCGCTGTGACGACGTTCTCGTGAAATGGAGGGATTATTTTGTGACTCTGTTGATTGTTGATTTTTCAGCAAAGTTCAAATTTTCTACCGTTTTTTTGTATATCATTGGTGTTTCATTTCGTATGATGATGTTGCAACCATCGATAACATCAATATTCTTTGAACGATGGGTTCTCTTAGAACATATTTTTTTAATACGATTCCCAAAACTAGTAACGTAGAGGAGTGTTATGATTACTGTTCAGTGTAAAATGTTATATTCGCAATCACATTGTGATTGTTACGGGACGAACATCATACTAGAATTTGCAAAAAAACTAAAGAAAATTTGAATTTCGTCGGTTGCATAGAAAGTTTAATTTTATGCGTTATAGTAAACACACCACAAAATTCGTCGAATTATATTTCGACGTTGCCATTTCCAGTTCAAGATAATACTTATACTATCAACGGTGTGTTTGCTTTAGGGCAGATTCGACCAACTTTGAACTGAGTTGGAAAAAATAACTACATGGGAGTTTCTTGCCGCTTCTTCTTCCGGCACTACTCACGCTGTGTTTGTAAAAACTTTCCGACAATACTTATACAATTTTATTCGCAGGATAAAGTACGGTCGAATTCGCCCTTATGCGATAACTGTGAGAATAATATTATAAAGTTTGTGTATTGTTATAATTGTGTATCTCCTACTAACCCAGTGCTCGCGGTGAGTGAGTGAGACGGCTAACGTTTTCTCTTTCCCCGTCATTCCAGTGTCGGTAGTGTCAACCCAATCGTTTTAAGGTTTCTTGTTATTTATAAACATTGTGTTGTTAATATATTTTCTTTCTGAAATCAAACCAATCACGTGTTATGACAAACGGCCATATTTATTTAAGTTTATTGTTAATATTGTAATTGTTTCTGAAACCTCGCAGTTGAGGGCGCGGTGTGGGCAGACATTTAGCATTTGGCCCATCCCATCATACTGTATTGAATTAATCGTATTTTTAAAGAATTTATTGTTTTTTTAAAAGTAGCTTAATGGGACATAAAAAAAAATATTAACTCATTTCCTACGTGCCTAAGCCCGCTATTGCCGTATTTAACTTTCTAACAACAGGTTTTCTATTGTTGCGAAGTTTGATACCTAATGCACGCCGATAACACTTTAGTGTTTTGTCGGAAATACCACAAAATATGTGTTAAGAAACACAGATAAAAATGGCACTGAACTGTTTTGTATGAGCCCATTTATATGTAGATCCTTTGACGCTGGCGTCTAGCATCTATATGTTTATGAAGTGAGAGTATTTGTCGACCCTCAACTCAGTTTAATAACATGATTTATATTGCCATTTATGTTCAATAGTTTAGTTCGGTAGACGGCAGAATCTCAGGTCTGTGTGCACCGCGCCCGCCGAATGATGTGATTATTTGTATCAAAACAGCTAGACCGTAAGTTAAGACTAAGATATTATTTTAATAACTTTCATTTAAATGTTCTACGAAGAATTAAAAGCATTGATTTAATATTATACTTTCTTTTTATTTAACCATCTCGCATGTTTTACTTTTTAAGTCAAACTGAGGAATAAAATGAAATTTGGCAGTCCATAAAAATAAATATATTTTACTCTTTAGTCGGTCAAATTTAATAACAGTCATTTATTCATACAGTCGCCATTTAAAAGCTTAGCGCCAAATTATGTTACAAAGATTGAATCGTTTATTATTACCTGTACATAATGCTACAACATTATACTTTATGTTCTCCGAAAAGTGTTTCAACCTTTTTCTCAATTAAAACTCCCACATTTTTTCAACAAACCAACAAGATGAGCAGTTTCAAAACGAACAATCTCTTAGATCAATATCTATCTACCTATGAGCAGTTTCAAAACGAACAATGTCACTCGGATTAATATCTATCTAACTATTAATACTAGAAAAGTAAAAAAATACATGTCAACAATGAACACAAACAATTGAGCTTTCAACAAATACAGTTAAATTCATTTCATAGTCATCAAATGGTTAACGAATACATTTTATTGCAAACAATTTAATAACTTACAGTGCTATATTCAAGCAGCTCTAACCTAAATAATAAATGAGAGATGTAACAAAACCCTCCTTCCTCTGCTATTTCCTCTTTACGTGAATCACATCGTACATTTTTTTAAATACTTTTCAGTTTTAAAAATTAATGAAAAATAAGATATTTTTTCTATTTTGCTGCCGCTTGTTCCGATATGTCATTTGTTCCATCTCTAAATATTAGTATAATATTAAGTATAAAAATATTATTGCATAAAATCACAGGAGCTAAACAACAACTTCAACACTCGCACGCGACCCGCACTCGCTGAACGATGGTTCCAATCCACATCGCCTTCCGATAGACGACATCGCACCGTCTCCATGAGTGTGACCCGGAACGACCTCGTGCTAGCCTCTCGAATATCACTATCACTTAGGATAAATACCGGTAAATATTTCACTATAAGTCCTTGATGATCTGTTCCTGGCTGGCGGTGGGCGTGGCGCGCGCGTTGGCGCAGCACGTGATCTGCGGGCTGTCCTCGCGCGACACGCTGCCCTCGGGGGGGTCGCGCGGTGCGGGGGGGTCGGGCGGCGCGGGGGGACAGCACTCGGGCTGTGAGGGCGACTTACTGCAGCAGCCCGTGCGCTCGGCGGCGAGGAGCTTCGCGTCCTCTACCGGCGGCGGCGGCGGGTGGTGGCACTTGTCTCGCGCGCGGGCAGCGTGGGCCACACGGGCGGGGCAGCGCGCGGCGCCGTAGTAGCAGGTGGCGTGGTCGGAGCCCTCGGGCGGCGCCGGGAAGTAGTGCGAGGGCTGGATGCAGGTGCGCGTGCGGCAGATGAACAGCTCCGACTCGGAGCCCTGCGGCGACTCCAGCAGCGGCGGGGTGGCGGTCTCAGCTGCCGACAACATGGCTATATAATTATTGGGTTTTTGTTGTTCGTAGTAATAATTGGAGTGTGAGTTAGTCTAGTGTTGAATAGACCATGTAAAGGAAGCTTTGGAAAGTATTGAGTTGGTCGGCATTAAGCTCGTTAGGGCAGGCTCTTCCTCCACCATTTCGTTACTCCAGCTTTTGTAAATTTAAAAATTAATTTATTGGATAGGTACGTGCAATACTTCAGCAGAGACTGCTGTTATCCGAACATTTTAAGTGATTCAATAGATACTAGTTTACCGAGAATGTCTTTCAATAAATACCAAAGCTACACAAGAAACCTTAATTGGTATAGGCAGTGGCGGCCTTAGGGGGTGGCGAACGGGGCCACCGCCCGGGGCCTCGCGCTTGCAAGGGCCTCGCGCTATCATCCGAGTTCAAAAAAACTTTGTAGACCAAAACAAAAATATAATTGCATAACTACGAACGGAATACTATGATATACAGTCTTCGATCAGGTGTATTATAGATCGATGTATACAGCAAAATAACAATAAAAATATATAACAATGTTTATTTTTTGTTATTTGTCTGTTTAGATAACAAAACCGAAACCTTTACAATATGCACCTAAGTCGTACCTCTAGTATTCATTTTAGTTTATCTCTGGTTTTCTGTCGTGATCGTAATAGGTTTTTTGTGAATCTTACGTATTAAAATTACAAAAGCGTGTTTAATCTATGTGCGCATTAAAAGTAATAAAATGATTATTTACGTGATCATGATTCTGGATGAAAATTTAAATAGGGCAGTTCGAAAAGAAAACTAGCTCTCAAAGGAAAAGGGTAAATTTATACGAGCGAGTTCAAGGTCAAAATAAAGATGTTAAAAAAACTGAATAATTATTATTAATTACTACTGAAATTCTAAGTGGACAGACTGTGGGCGACTACAAGTATTAAAAACGGTGGCTTGAAAATACTTTGTGTAGTTTGTATTGAAACTTTGGCAACTCATATTATATTCAAAATGCATATACATATTTAGTCTAACTACGTTTTGCGGGGTCTCTCCCAACTTTATGCGTAAAATAAAATTATTCAACCTAATAGTCCAGTCAAGGTATGACTCAAAAGAGGGTATAGAGTGTGTGAGCGGGAACCTAAGCGATTTCTTCAGAAACTTATTCAGGGTGCTTAGGGAGATACATACTAAAAGTCCTGGCGTCTAGGAGGCGAGCCGGAGGGAAGGGGAAGGGGACAAAGGTCCCGATTTTAGGTTTTTCGGCAATATCTCAAAAACGGTGCGTTGTAGCAAAAAATGTTCTAAGACGAAATGAAAGCTTATAAAATTTTCTATAACTTTAATTCTGTATACTTTTTCCATATCCCCAACCGTTTTTGAACTACCCCCTCCCAGTATGTAGTACGCCAGGACTTTTAGTATG
Organism: Thymelicus lineola; assembly: GCA_963932265.1. Classification (NCBI taxonomy): domain Eukaryota; kingdom Metazoa; phylum Arthropoda; class Insecta; order Lepidoptera; family Hesperiidae; genus Thymelicus; species Thymelicus lineola. Next base: position 1,559,876 of record OZ010685.1, read on the forward strand.
TTATCTCCCTAAGCACCCTGAATAAGTTTCTGAAGAAATCGCTTAGGTTTCCGCTCACGCACTCTACAACTACTTTATTGACGGCATTTTTTCAGTTTGTTACTAAACAATTTTGGCATGCGGGTGCAATGAGCGGAGGTGAGTGACAAGCGAGTGAGTGAATGAAGTAAGCCACCTGGCTGCAATGCTTTTCCCCGACTCGATGTTCGGAGTGTCTGTTCTATACAAAGTAATAGTACTTCAATGGTTTACAGTAATTTTTTCGCACTCAGAAGTGAATTTTCTTTTTTCTAGTGTTTATGGACGAATATTCACTATCGCCAGTTAAGATATTTTTTCGCAAATACATGATTTTCCCGCTTGGCTGAGTATACATATATAACCTACCTTTAAGAGTTGCCCATTTTTTTATTACTAACCCGATTAATAATATCTCAAAAGAAAACAGCTTGAACATGACCTACGTGAGTCCGCGTTTTAATATCTGAAAAATGTTGATTGGGAAACCTTTAAAAACCTAACACAGACTAAAAGTGACATATTGCAATCCAATCCTCATTAAATCCATGGGCGTGTGGGGTTCGAAAAAGCATGATATCTGCACATGCAGTACTGTAGTAATGTGGGCGAATATCGCGGCATTAGGTACTCGTGGCGTTCGCCCATGCTTGGAATGCACTGTCCGCTTTCTATCAGGTGATGGAGTCATTGTGGTTGGCCAAAATAAAAAAATTCTCAAATCAAATCTAAAGACACACATTTTACGGAACGGACAAGGGTCTCGCAAGGATCTGCTGCCCTGGGCCTCGCAATGACTAAGGCCGCCACTGGGTATAGGTATCGGTAACCTACATACATTAAGCACTAAATAAAACAAGAGCTGAAGCACTAAAGTTGCCGAACCATCAAACAAAAAAAACAACAACTGCAATGCTACAAATGGGAACAATCTACCGCGACATAACTACCCGAGTGCTAATTACAAGCTAATATCGCAGCGTGCGTCCACAATGTCTACATGCTCCATCAAGTGTCTATTGTAATCCAATAACTACAGTCAAAGTGATTGCCACGAACATAGTGCCGGATTAACCACGTAGCAAGAGTAGCAATTGCTACGGGCCCCGCGCGAAAGGGGGCCCCGCATATTTTATGCTTTATACTAATGGCAAGGGATATTATCACAGACATATATCAAGAATAGACGACGCATGTACCTCGAATTGTATGAAAACCAAGCGTGTCACTTTTTTTTGACACATTGTGCTGTCACAAGAATATTTAGTGCTGAAATTCCCCATCCTAGCGATATCAATTCGAAACTGATTCGTTACCGATTCTCGACAACGATTAATGATTCTCAAAATCGTTGGTTGTACATAATAATATAGTATAGTGCTTGAATATGACCGAATAAATAGTTTTGTGTTTTATTTAACTTGATTATTTGTTAATTATAAACACAAGCTTCAAAAATGTAAAGATAAATAAAGAGATCATAAATATTATGATTGTTTATTATTTGTTTTCAAGAAATTAAATAAATGAAAATTAAAAAAATATTTATAAACATTTCTTTTATGAAAATCAAAACATCATATGGACACATTTAAACTTACCTAAAGTTAAACGAATATTTTTTTCTAATTAAAAATTCAAAATAAAAAAACAGTACATCAATATTCGGTATTGCGCTTGAAATCAGCCTTCGTTTCTTTTTCGAATCCGTAAAACAGTCATCATTGAAATGAATAGAACATATACGGCTATGTTTTGTTGGAAACCAATATCTATGCCCCGTCGCTATAATTCATTTTGCTTTAATATAGGGGTCACTTGAAAACCTTTAATTATAATGTTATCATGAATAAAATCACTATACAGAAACATTAATTGTAATTGTAATGAAAAATAATTTGCCTGTTAAAAACTGTCTCTATGTAAATATTATTATTCATTGGTTTTCAAAATCGATTAACATCGAGACCACACCGAGTAAATGAACAACACTATATGCTATATTTTACAGAAACACGACAATATTCACCGTACTACGAAGCTAAGCGACGATTTATAGTAACGATTGTTTTACTTTCATTGCGTGTTCCAGTAAACAAGCCGTATAAATTTTGCTACCAAAATCAGCAATGTATTGAGTAGTATGCAGTACACAGTAAGTTAGTGCTTTTCGTTGTAAAACGTGGTAGAAATGCAATAAATATGAAAAAAATTATTTTAAAATAAATTACTACACAATTTTATAAATAAATTACTTAACGATGAAAAGAAATATTTCTTTTACCTCTGCTAATTGTATTTGTAGAATTCCTACAGTTTAAAACGTTACAATTAGGCATTTTTCGTTATTTCAGTTGACATCTATTGCCAATAGCAATGAAACGCCAACTAAATGACACGGCGCTCAAATAGGATTTAAAATCCTTTCTGTTACACGTGAAATGTATGAACATGCGGCATCTACTCTAGGTATACATGTCTGTGGATATTATAGTGTAGACGAGTATTTAAATGGCAAAGACGCACGGAAATGAATAGTAAATAGAGTAAAGACTTTTGTATTATTATCTTTTTTGTAATATTTTTTTAAAAGATGTGCTCAGGAGTTTCTTTAGGCTTTTCTTCTCCATGAGAAAGCACCTTCCAAAAAGCCAAAAAAATTACGTGCATAAGTGTATCAGTTGTACCTATATGAATAAAATATTTTGACTTTGACTTTAAAGCATTTATATGAGTAGATACAGTTAAGAACCCATAGTAGATCAAGGTCTCTTTGAAAGAATTTGCTACGGGCCCCGCGCTTGCTTATTAATCCGGCACTTCACGGACATGATGTATCGTGTGGTGAGACCAGCCACCCGAGTGCTACATTACAAGCGTGATTCTCCTACTCCATCTAACCAAGGCTACCATCAGTGATTGTCACACATGTGTCGTGACGGTGCTACAAGGGGTACTTGTCGGGCGGGTAGGGCTCCCCGAACGCGGTGGCGGCCTGCTGCAGCTCCAGCGCGTCCAGCTGCTTGCACAGCCGGCCCTCGCACTGCTCCCAGCTGCACTTGTCCGTGTTGCAGCGGTCTGCCCGCCGGAACAACCATAGCTTAGGCCCGAGAAGCTTACACTAAGTAGCGACCACGTCTGTTATTGGTTGAATTTGATAATCCAATGTCACGTGTTGGGTCTTCGGGTACCTCTCAGAAGCGTGGCCTCCAGTTTGGTGTGAGCTTCTTGCTTAGGCCTGAGTTCTTCGTACGCTGAGGTCAGGCGACCGTACCAATATACTACGACGTTGGAAGGAAGCGATAGTCGCATTGTGCTTCAGTTGGACGGTCGGTACGTGCAGCTGTTGTACGCGACCGACATTAGCGTAGGAAGACTTCAGACCTTAGTGCGTTGCGTGTGGTTTATCAATCTTACGACGATCTTTGTGTTTGTGAACACGACACGAATTAGTAAGACGCATCAGGGTTAGCACTGACTACTAGGGTCAAAAACAACTTAAGTAACCGCACTACGATTCATGACACAGTCATGCAGTAAAATCCAGTACCTTAGTGGAGCTATACCTACTCATAAACGAATCATTCTAAAATATAGTGCACGGAGAGGTAACTCCGATAATACAATTAAACTGAATATTTCTTTAACCATCGAAGTAGTAGAATAAATTGCAACTCTTGTTTTCTGACTCCTCTATTGAGCAATTCATAATAATGAAATATTTTTTGTAAAATCCTGCTGGACGAAACAGTTGTGATAATGTAGCCAAATACATTGCCCCAAAGCAAATACTTGGGAGATAATAATAATACTTGGGGGGAGGTTCAAACAATGTTAGCACTACGGGTTGTCAAGAGCCGATTAATGACAGAATTGTTATTATTGTATTGTAGTGTAAGTTGTAACGGACGACGGGTACTTCACTCACCAGTGTCGTCGCACTCGGGCGTGCAGATGACCACCCGCTTGGTGCTGAAGCACTGCATCTGCAGCCGCGTCAGCTTCGTGCCGAACAGGAAGTACCCTGTCACAGGGAACATACACTATTTACTACAACTACATTATACTAATTTAATATAAAAAGCAAAACATAATACTAATAAATCTAAAAACATGTAAGTATATCAACAAATAATTGTTGACACGGCTCGGAGGACCAAGTTTTAATTCAAGCAATGTATGTACGGGCCCATCCGCACTGTCCAGCCGCCATCGCGCCAAGGCAGTTCGTCTGCATGACGCGATACCGCAATTACTATGTGCTGCTGTTCTACCGTGATACCGTGAGGTCCACTGCTGGACATAGGCCTCCTCTAACTTGTGCCACTCTGACTGGTCCTGAGCCTTCTGCATCCAGCGGATGCCCGCTGTCTTCTTCAGGTCGTCAGTCCATCTGGTTGGGGGCGTCCTATGCTCCTTTTTCGGAGCCGAATTAGCCGTGGGGTTAGGAGGGCTATAAGTTAGTAATGTGCCCAAAGCGACTGGGTGAGTGGGTGACTGACCGAGCATCATGCCGAGCACGACGGCGAGCAGCAGCTGCACGTTGTACAGCATGACGGCCAGCATCAGCAGGTAGCCCACCGTGTTGTGCGCCACGAACACCAGCGACTGGTGCGCGTTCACCAGCGCCCTGCCGTAACACTATTTATAAATTGTTCAACAACGAAATGAATTACGAAATAAATAATCAAGATATCACCGTTCGCGTAACGCTAGCAAAGGAACTACCGTTGCCCTCGTCCGGTCACATTTTTCGTAACGCTCTCATCACGCATTCACCAATTTACTCCCCAAGTCAAGCGTGCGTAAAATTTTACTTCAAAAAGAGATTTGACTATATTATTACATAATTTAGGTAAATTACTTATTATCGCTTTGATAGTGACGTCAGTGAAATTTCTTTGTTTATATTTTGATCTATATTTCCATTTCAGACTACTATTGTAGATAATGAAACTACCGAATTGTGCAATAATAACTTGTATTATAATAAAATAGTAATATAACATGGAATACAGTTTGCAGCGCGAGCCAGAGCAAAAAGAGAAAGGACGGAAGGGGCGAACCACAGAGTAATTGATTAATACGTTTTTAAACATTATTGTATGTTGAGTCTACATCGGCCAAGGGTTTCTTATATTCAGCCAACAACTATATTTGAATCGAGGTAGACTATATAGCTTCTACTAGAAATAATAATAGATCTAAATTGAACCGGGAGTGCTGACCTCATCTTGACCGACGTCCAGCGACTGACCTGGCCGGCGCTGGTGTTGCGGCTGGTGGTGGGCTCCATGGCGCCCCCCTGCTCCCTGCAACATGACAACAGTACAAATTCACGTGGATGTTAAATGTAAGAGGCAAAGAAGAAACCTGCCTGCGCTAGCTTTCTCTACAAGACGCGTGTTCTACATAATATTATTACTACATTTACTAATGGATTATAGCAACTTTTCTTTAACCATATTATTACCGGAAATCATTATCATTATGGAGACCTACTTCAATAAAGTATCGCCCCAAGATTTCCATTCTGTATGAAACATAAAGTAGCATACCTAATTATGTTTTGGTACCATAAAGCACCTGTTGTTAACCTGTTGTTACCAATTTCCGCTCGATTTAACGCAATGTATTATATGTAAACTACCTATATATTTCGTCAACTATGCAATATGTCATGTTGGCTGGCAACAGTTGGCACCTACATCCGTTTCTAAGTGTATCGGTGTCCTTTCCGTCGCTCACAACTCATGTTTACCCGCGAGCTATTCCATTCACTACTAGCGTAAACTACGCGAGGTCAACACTCTGGTCTCTATTATGTCCATTTGAGCGCAACGCAATCTGACTAATGTCGTTACACAATTTTACACAACATTGCAAATCCAACGCAACCTTTAAATGCAAGATATAAATAAGTCTTACGCCCCAACTCAGAGTCACAAACGGTTACCTAAATCGTTCCTTAGTAAAGAAAGAATCACTATACAAATTTTGTACCTACTAAGGAGAAATTTAAGTAACCATTAGTGACTCTGAGTTGGGGCGTTAAACATTGTCGGTCTAAATAATCTGATGCAGAACTCATGGTTAATAGCCAGAAGTTATGAAAGCCTGTTTGAAAAGATTGATCTAATTCTTCATTTTGAATGTCACCGTTAAGCACAAAATTTATTACAATGGTTCATTTTTTAAATGAATATAAATGATAATAAATGAGTGAAGTTAAATAAAACAGTTTAAAGGTAGTTATTAATAGTTAATACATAGGTATCATTAATTCATTCACGCCGGTTGGATGTAGTTATATCAATGATTACGCGTATTTACTTACGTATGTACTTACGTATGTATATTATGTATTACCTACTACCTTACCAACAATATAAGAAAATTGAGAATTGGGAGAGTCCTGCTCGAAAAGGGAGTCCTTTTTCGAGCAGTGTTTATTATGTTTCAAGAAATCTAAAGATAAAATGTATGGGGTGAATAGTAGGTAGGTACATGTACAGTCACGTGTAATAATATGTATACATTGTCACGTTTTCAAAAATATCTAAACTTGTAACAATCCAGAAAGAAGTGAACGACAATTCGTTCAAAATTAAGTAACCATTAAACGATGTCAAAATAAGGTATACACGTTTATTCCACATTAATGTAATCGAAACAAAATCATAAATAAATTCACACTTCGAATATCATTTTTAACTATCCATGACAATTTCTATATCATGTATACACAATGTATACATGTAATAGACATTGTCATGGCTACATTAAAATGATATTGGAAGTGTATACTTACTTTTGCCGTTTTTATAACTTCCTTTCAAACCTAACCTTCCAAACTAGGCTTTTTATTTAAAAATTTACCAAAATGCTTAAGTAATTAAGTAGGCTGTGAGCAAGTCGTAAACTTCTTTGCGTTGTTGATCATTAGTTTTTAGTAAACCAAAGGGCATTCAAGATTTATTTTAAGATATATGAATATTTTAATTTATTTTTAATAATTTTAATATTTAATTGTTAAAATGTAATTTCTACCAATAACTCATACTGCATACATTGTGCCTTATTTTATTACTATAGTATCTATCCCTTTTTCATTTTAATTTTTACCCACAGCGGAAGGAACGAAACGAACGCGGTATATGCATTAGGGTTTAGAGGTTGTTTGTTAGTTAGTTTGTATGTATGTATGTATGTATGTTACCGTTTTTTATGAAAACTACTGGGCCAATTTCATTGCAGTTTTTTGCATTCAAAAGGTATCACTAAAGAGCGGGTTTATAGATATATTTTATGTCGGTATGCCACCAGAGGGCGCTGCAGTAGCGTGATACGAGGAGGGGTTTTTCAAAATTTGTATTTTTATCCTCTGCTGTCTGTACCTACACGCTGCTAACTATTCCAATTTTTTGTAATACGCTTTTATACACACCCTCGTAGTAAGTTTTTACCTGTATCGTAGGTGGCATAGATGACACATAACACATCCCAATAACACCTATGACTCGAGTACCAACAAATATTTAACTGTTTCATAAATATGTGCCCCAGCCGGGAATCGCACCCGGGAATCTAATCACTTCGCAGGCAGAGTCGCTCTCGCTACCAACTAGGGTACAGATAATTTCTACTTGGAAATTTGCAAGTATAATAATAATATCCAAATTCCGAATAAAACAATCAGGACGCCTTTTTATTAGTAAAACATTAATTAAGAAAGTTACACGTCTTATTTTGAATTGCTTTATTTACAAAAAAAAATCCTTTCTCCAAATTAATTAAGTACGCCGTAAATATGCTCACCAAAATGTGGCACTTTCATTGGTCCAATTGGACCAAGGCTACCACAAAGTATGTATTTTATTTTTAACCGACTTTAAAAAAAGGAGGAGGTTCTCAATTCGACTGTATTTCTTTTTATGTTTGTTACCTCAGAACTTTGGACTGGGTGAACCAATTTGGATGATTCTTTTTTTAATCGAAAGCTGGTGCTTGTGGTGTAGTTCCACATAAAGGAGAACCCCAATTTTCGGCCTCGAACCATATGTAATCTGTGTTAGAACATCGGACTAGACAAGAGTAAACTATATACCAAAAAATTCGTCTTATTTATAAGATAAACATATTTAAATCTTAGCTTCAGCTGCTGTTGCCAAATGAACAAAATAATGCAAAAAAGTTTTCACAGTATTTACCTCATTACATACGATTTTATAATCGATTGAATCGATTGATATTGATCGATTGATTTAAAGATTAAAGATTTAATAAAAGTTTTTATTTTTCATAAAAACAGTTTTACAATAGACATAATATGATTGTAAACAACGACAATAGTTGAGACTGTGTCGCCGCTGTTTACGCCCACCTCAGAGAAGCAAGAAATACAAAAAATACCTTAAATCTATTACAATGACATACTTATTTGTGTGGATGTGCGTGTGTGTGTGTGTGCGTTTGTGTATGCATGCGTGTGTGTGTGTGTGTGTGTGTGCGTGTGTGTGTGTGTGTTTGTTTGATGGAACATAATAATATATTTTATGTATTATTATTTATTGATTATAATATTAATTTATTTTTTACATATTTTCGTATTCCATATAAATCAAAACTATGTAATATATTATAATTACCATTTAATCGTTACGCTAATTTTATTAATTTACATTTTGTTGGTGTGACCGTAAATTTTATTAAAGAAGTTTACAAAAAAAAAAAAAATATCTTTTTGAAATTTTATTTAATAAAATTCGAAGTATGAAGTCAGGGGACACGGTAAAAACGCAAGTTACAATTTTTGGCGAAAATGCCCAAATATTAATTTTTTGAAGGTAGTATGAATAATACGCTTTAAAAATTATTATAACACTAGCTGTTACCCGCGACTTCGTACGCCGAAAATAAAGATCCCTTCATTATAAAACATGTTTTTCGTAAATTGACTAACGAATAGTTTGCAAACAGACCACTCAATCGAAAAATGGACTTAGCAGACCCATATTATTTTTGAGAGACCTTTTCAACGATGCCCCGCACTATGGGGGAAAAAATTATCCCCATAATACCTCTAGGAGAGGTACCCTAAAACATATTTTTAAAAATATTATTCTACCAATTTAAAGTTTAAATAAACATGTATATTCTTGCTAAATTACAGCTTTCTAGCACTAAGGGTATCTGCGATATGCTACGGACGGATGGATGGATGGACGGACGGACGGGTATGACGAAACTCGGAAACTATGAGAATTCTGTTTTGACTTCGGAACCCTAAAAAGAGTCATAAAAGGCGCTTCATAAATAACGAATCACTCAACTACATATAGCAAAATTTTACCTTATCTCTCAGGAACAGGTTTATTTTCCGGGATAAAAAGTATCTTATGTCCTTTCCCGACCTCAATTCTATATCTGTACCAAACATCAAAATCGGTTCAGTGATTTAGGCGTGAAAGAGTTATCCCTCAGGAACAGGTCTTTTTTCCGGGATAAAAAGTATGATATGTTCTTTATGATATGCTCAGTTACATATCTGTACTAAATTTCATCAAAATCGGTTCAGTGGCTTGAAAGAGTTATCCCTCAAGAACAGGTCTATTTTCCGGGATGAAAAGTATCATAATGTCCTTTCCCGAGCTCAATTCTATATTTGTACCAAACATCGAAATCGGTTCAGTGATTTAGGCGTGAAAGAGTTATCCCTCAGGAACAGGTCTATTTTCCGGGATGAAGTATCATATGTCCTTTCCCGAGCTCAATCCTATATCTGCACTAAATTTCATCAAAATCGGTTTAGTGGTTTAGGCGTGAAAGAGTTATCCCTCAGGAACAGGTCTATTTTCCGGGAAAAAGTATCCTATGATCATTCCCGAGCTCAATTCTATATCTGTACTTTCATCAAAATCGGTTCAGTGGTTTAGGCGTGAAAGAGTAGCAGACAGAGTTACTTTCGCATTTATCATATTAGTATAGATTGAGAAACGAATTAAAATAAACTGATTATATAAGCTCTTGTTTATTGCAGTGGTCAACCAAAGGCTGAGATGATTATTAATAAAATTATTGTTGATAAAATTATTTCTTTGTTTCGCAGATTGGCTTCAACCCATTAATGGCCCACTACTGGGCACGGGTCTGGCTCTTGAGGAGGCTTAGAGTATACTGCACCACGCTGCTCCAGTTTTGGAGGGGTTAGTGGGCAACCCGAGTGTCGGAAGTTTTCAAACCGCCCGAGGGCCTCCGACATGGCTTAACGACTGTTATGTTACGATAACAACCGGGACCGACGGCTTTACGTGCACTCCGAAGCACGGAAACGCTCAAAAAATTTTTGCCACTAGCGGTCACCCATCCAACTACCGACCGCGCCCGCTGTTGCTTAACTTTGTCGATCGCTTAGGATCGACGCAAGCCGCAGGGGCTATGAGCGATTAATAAGAGTAAATTTAAAATATTTTCAAAAAAATAATATTTTAATAATAAATTATGGATCAATATAAATTGAATCACAACAGCCTAATAGCTTATTTGCACAAAGGGCTTATTTGCAAAATCAGTAAATATCTTTAAAAATTAAATTGCCTATGACTGTATTTGTCATGATCACTGAATTCGACTCAAATAATGAGTAAAGTTACAAAAACGGCAAAAGTAAGTATACACTTCCAATATCATTTTAATGTAGCCATGACAATGTCTATTACATGTGTACAATTGTATACCTACATGTTATAGAAATTGTCATGGATAGTTAAAAATGATATTCGAAGTGTGAATTTATTTATGATTTTGTTTCGATTACATTAATGTGGAATAAACGTGTATACCTTATTTTGACATCGTTTAATGGTTACTTAATTTTGAACGAATTGTCGTTCACTTCTTTCTGGATTGTTACAAGTTTAGATATTTTTGAAAACGTGACAATGTATACATATTATTACACGTGACTGTACCTACATGTTAACTTTTCGGGAGGGGTTTGAACCCCCAAAACATCCCCCCTGGCTACGCCCGTGCTAACGTACAATTCGATCACTGAAGGCATCTCATACATCACTTCACACATGTTTCATTGTGATGAAAATGAAGACCGACTTGTGAGTACGATAATTAAAATTCGATATTAAAAGACAACATATTCGTATGTTAAGAGGGCGTTAATATTCATAGCAGTTGAACAACCATACACTCGTACAGGCCAATAAGTAAGCCACCAGTACCATAATTCATGAAAAACCCAATAACAATGTTTCCCGAAGTGAAGCGATGATTGTTACCTAGCACTGTCTAGTTCAATAATCAATACGATGACTATTTCGATGCAACAATATCGTGGATATCGTGGTATCGTGAATAGACAATGCAAACGACAACTGTTTGAATTGTTTTATCTAGCTGTGTAGCTGATAGCCCCGCTTACTTTATAGTGTTATGATGTTGAACTGTTAACTACTTAATTATTGATTATACTAACTACATTAAGTGAAGTGGTGGGCTTGTCTTGTAACATTAATCCTAAACAATAATGTAAATTCAAGGCAGTAGGTACAATCAGGCAGTAATGTACTGGACTACATACCTACTTGAGATAAATATCATAAATTCACTGATGTTTATGATTATAACAAAGTTGTTTATTGTGTTATTAAAGTTCAATGAGATCCACGTGCGCTAGACCTATTATTGGAACCATTCCGCACTGTGATTCCACATGCTTCTGCAACAATTTGTCTTCCGATGCGTAAGGCTACATAGATTTAATTCATCGAATAAAAAAAGATCTACCACAATCAATCTCAACCGGAAAAATAATTTTATGCGCAACCCTCAAAAAATAACCAGCAAAATCAACACCAACTTGACTGACAAAGTCGTCAAATTTTTTGTTTCAATTTCTTGAAACGCCTTGATGTTGCTTATAAGCTAAGTCAAAAGGGTTCCGAAACGGAAGATAATAATAATAATAATAAAATCTTTTTATTGCCATATACAATTACATCAATAAAAATAATTAGAATTAAAATAAAATGGCAATAGGAGCTGGCTCAGCTTTTGCTAACGCGGGGCTGGGCTCCCGTGAAGCGCTGGTTTTCAGCCAGTCCTTCCTCCCTAAGATGTTGTGCGGGAGTTACGACAGTCAATCCCCCAGTTACCAGCCGATAACCTTTTGCCAATTAGGTGTCAAAAAGGAAAATACAAATTAAATTACATGACATGAAATATAACTTAAATTACATTAAAAAAAATACATTGAATAAATTAAAATAATAATAATTAAATTACATTTAAAAAATTACATTAAAACAAAGGAGAATGCCCATTTAGTATGGAGAAATGTACTGACTTTAACATTTTTGTGTCTTGATAAAAATACCTTTATTTGATTATGTTATCTTAATAAATTATACATACTAACTTTAGTCAATGATAATATTAGGAAATAAGAGATATTAAACAAAACTAATTTGTATTTAGGTTATAGTAAACTCACGGTAATATGGACTCTATGCGGGCGTATTAAAGTCGATTGCGTATGTAATGTCGATCTTTTAAGTTTCAAATTCATTTGACAGTCCCCAAACACCATGAAGTTTGTAATGTATTATAATCACAGAACACTATTACTCCTGGCTGATTATAGTAATTTTCTATTAAAAAATAAATTCATTTGACAGTCCTCTTACGTCATCTAGTTTGTTGTCATGGATATATTATACTATAATGCCGGGTCCACACGCTATTAATTTCAAGATATTAATTTCAATCGTTATCTCCGAAAATAAAATAGTTGGTCGGACTAACTAGTCCTCCATCTATTCAAAACACAGAAAAGTTTTCACCTACATCATTCTGTTCTCTTGGCATTCGATTCGCAATCGCGAGCCAAACTTGTAATGTATCTTTTGTACAATGTTTCTAATAGGGTTTTATTCCATAACTTCGAGATCTAAAAATCGCTCATGACTGACACACAAATGACCAAACAGTGCGTGAACCAAGTCGCAGAGTGGCTTCAAGCTATTTGTGTAAGCAAATTGCAGACAACATCTACTTTATTATTTATTCTCTCATTGACGTCATGTAGAAAAAAATTATGATGTGCATATTTTGTCGTTGTATTAACACGTTTAGACACGCTTTTACATACTTTTAAAATTTTTGAAAACATTTTTTGAAATAATACACCTACATTGAATCGTTTATTCAACGATTCAACGAGTCAACTGTGGAATAGTTTAACATTATTGGAGTAACAGGTAGAATTCATATTAGTGTTATCGTGTATTGACCCATATCACCCGTATGGCACATATTCTGTTTCCAATGCGTACCTATCAGTAACCAGTAAACAAATATTTATTCATAGAAGTAAGTATGGTGCCCTACGCCGCTATCCCCAGCATAATGTACAACCTAAGTATTTTCTGATTTGACTGCAATTTTTACAGTTAATTTAAACAGTTAACTTTGTCAATATCTACGACCAAAAGATCAGTTGTATGAAGTATTTTCAGTGCAGTTAAAAAAACCATGTTTTATTTAGTCAGGTAGCTCGAAGCATATCAGTCAAGCTCTACATAATTGTGAAACCGCGACTAAATCGGCCCATATTTTTGACCGAATTTAAAAAAAGGGGAGTTTCTTAATTCGTCGGGATGTTTGTTTTTTAAGTTATATCATGTTTAGTGTCAAGTATTATATAATATCAAGCTATACCATATATCTGTTCTTACCACAGACGTGTGTTCTTACCGATCACATAGCAACGTCCTCCTCTCGTCCGATCTGTACGGTAACAATTTCTTCAGAGCCTCTCGCTGAACCCTCGCCAGGTACACCTAGAAAAATGTTTCATCGTAACAACTACTATTATAATCTTAAAGATTGGAAAACAAAAGAGATTTTAAATGAATATTTTACTTATTAAATGACTTCTGTAGTTAATGTAGTAGTTGTAATGAATTCTGTAGTTTTGCAAAGTGTTTTAGAAAAGTAAAATAAATACATTTAGGAAAGTAGCAAGCATTTCATCAGCTAAGTGACCCCATAAAAAACTATTGTCTAAAATTATTTCACCGAATCACCGATTGGGAAGGCTGATTTGCATCGGGAAGGCTGACAAGATTCGAGACACATAATAGATACTGCTGCAGCAGTGCAAAGTTCTTATGACTCAATGTTATTATTATAAATAACACATTGGCGGTACGGATCACCATATAGGGAACTCCGTACAATTAATTGTATTTACCTTGGAGCCTTCAAACAGGAGAGAGACGAAGAACAGCACGATCCAGGTAATGGCGAACGACCATCGCGTGCTGACGGTGAGCCCGGCGAACAAGAAGTCCCCGAGGTCGTATCCGAACCACATCCACATATGCATCTTGGGCTTGAGGCGTCAGCTCACCACCGCTGCTAGGACGATCAATGCACATTATTTACAGTCAGTACGACAACCAACAAAACTCATGTTGTAAGGAACCAGTTACAAAATGTAAGCCTAAAGCTTTCCTAAAGCTGGCCATACACCATCAAGTGTATGTACTTGTCAAGTTTGCAGTTTGACTTTACGCGGCATCCAGTTCGCATGAGATAGCTATATGGTCAGATAGCCATACCGTGGCCATACACCGTCAAGTTTACTGGATGCCGCGTCAAGTCCGCTGCAAACTTGACAAGTAAGTATACTTGATCGTGTATGGCCAGCTTAAGTTACTTCATATGTCTTGAAACTTAACCTTTAGGCGCGGGCCACACAGAAAAGACGCAAGACACGGACCCGTCGCAGTCGCGGCGCCCGTTTAATCTACTTTCATACAAAATGTATGCAGCCGTCGCGACGTAAAACATACAGAAAAGACGGGACGCCGACACGACGCTTTCTCGTCGGCGCCCTAATGGAAAACATACAGAAAGGACAGGACGCGGGCCTGCTTAGGCGCGGGCCACACAGAAAAGACGCAAGACACGGACCCGTCGCAGTCGCGGCGCCCGTTTAATCTACTTTCATACAAAATGTATGCAGCCGTCGCGACGTAAAACATACAGAAAAGACGGGACGCCCGACACGACGTTTTCTCGTCGGCGCCCTATTGGAAAACATACAGAAAGGACAGGACGCGGGCCTGCGTAGGCGCCAGCGGGGGAGCGGAAAGGACGCGGAGAGCAGGTCTCTTAAAACGTAGTGATTAAGTACTCTGTGGCCGGGAAAAGCCCAGTGTGCGCCGGCCGTCACGCCCGTTCCTTGTCTTTTCTATATGTTTTAAAAAGTCGTGACGGCGCCCTGTCTGCGACGGGTCCGAGCCCCGTCTTCGTCTTACGTCTTTTCTGTGTGGCCGGCGCCTTAGGCGCCAGCGGGGGAGCGGAAAGGACGCGGAGAGCAGGTCTCTTAAAACGTAGTGATTAAGTACTCTGTGGCCGGGAAAAGCCCAGTGTGCACCGACCGTCACGCCCGTTCCTTGTCTTTTCTATATGTTTTAACGGCGCCCTGTCTGCGACGGGTCCGAGCCCCGTCTTCGTCTTACGTCTTTTCTGTGTGGCCCGCGCCTTAGACGTTAGACTTAGAACTCTATATTACATATGGTAAGCAATAAGAAATTCCTAGTTCCATATTTCGTGGTTGAGAGAAAAACCAAATCAGGTCAGCACTGCTACTACGGAAGGCTGTTCAGCGCAGACACCGGACCCTGAATAGCCTTAGTGGATTACACAGGTGCGTAGGGTCGGCGCGGCGCGGCGGCGGCTCAATTGCAATCTTCACAGACAATTTAACTTAAACAACTTAGTTTCCATAATTTGATCTACACATCCATCTCCATCTCTTAAATAACTGGTTCAGGGTTTACAACGATTAAGCCAAAGCCAAATCAAATCTACTTAAGAGGGCTATCACACTTTTTCTTAAACTTGAGCGTTTTGACTCGTGTTTGAAGTGTGATTATGGTTTAGATAAATCACCAAAACAAAAAAAAATACATGCACGAGAAAGTTTGATTATTTCTCTTTGGAGTGCTTTAAATAAATGTTTCAATTTATTTACATAAATTAGTAAAAACCTTATTTTTGCAAATGATGTTTCATAAAATTTTACTTTTGACCATCTTTAGATGCTTTGTTATATCGAAGATATAATAATTTAAGCATCAACAAAAATGTCTATGGTACAATTGTATCTTCTAATTTGGAATGCTCAATTCACTTTAATTTGTTTCACACAGTAATGCACCTAAAATAATTCTGTAAATCAAAGAGTTACTGATAATTATTGGTCTGAAATTTTTTTTTTTATCTATGAAAATATAATCCAAATTGAAACAAAAAGTAATTAATAACTAAGGTTACTATGTCACCTTGCTATAAAAAAAATTTAGTCCTTTCAAAATTAAAATAATATTTTTAAACAATTTTTGTATGCAGTCCTGTAAATCAATATAAATCTCCGAACGAGCGGTCTTTAGCTTCAGTCCGCGCCAAGCGCTTACGAAGGAAGGATGTATCGCTCGCTGTTGGCACCTTGTGCGCCACGCAATACCCCAAATTCGCTACGAATATAGCGCAACCAACACTTCTTGATACAAGTGAGTATTTTTTGTTAGTTATGTTATGATTCTAATGTATAAGCATATTCCTATGATATTCTGATATTAGGTATGTGGGAATGTTTATCGGACTATTTTGCTTTTTCAGGCTAGTAAAAGGACGTTTGATACAGCGACAGTTTCTACAGTGCATTCTGACAGAAATACAAATAACATGGTGATAATAATAATTTATTTCTTTTAATTTTTAACAGATAAATTACGTTTTGATATCATGTAGTATATTTATTACTTTTACTAAATTTAAATTATCTAAGAGCTATTGCATAACTGATGAATTTATTTGATTCTTACAGGATAATGAAACCATATTTAATTCAACTATAGATGATCAGGCTCAATCTGATACAAGTACAAATAATATGGTGAGTATTTTCTTGTTAACTTGTAACGAAACATGCTTGCATATTTGACTTTTTTTTAACTATCTACATTCCTGGTTTTCCTTGTTTCAGGAAAATCTAGACATAGAAGGAAGACGAATTATAAATTTTAATTTTTTTATGAATCAATTACTTTGAATTGACAAACATGGCGAAAAATTTGGTACAAAATATACTTTTTATTCAGTCTTTGTTTTTATCAACCAATTGTATCTATTCATTTATACGTTATCTCGGACTATACACATTTAAGGGTTTTATACATAGTGATGAAGTTATTAAATGTGCATTTATGACATAATTACCAACTGAACTACCCCTTTTAACACATCACATGCCTTTGATACCTACTACCTACTAACCAAACTGTATCAACATTATTCAAACTGTGGAAACAACATTACATTGCATTCATTTCCTTACAATATAGTAAAAAAGCCGTTATAAGTGATAGCTGATAACATTAATCGACTCAAACAATGTTTCACGAATTATAAAAATAGTACGGTACTTAATTTAATTTATTTCCAAAGCAAGTATCAAGTTGATTTGTTCCTGGCGTTCGACGCATAGTGGTTTGTATGTGTGTAAAGCGTACTTCATTAGACGCACACGGGCGCGTTCCTTGCCGCGAGTTGTCAAATTTACCTAAACCTGAGCGCTTCGATTTTGTGATAGCCCTCTTAAGATAACAGCACTGTATGTTATTTATTCATTACCTTTTCTGTAAATTTTCTTGAAATTTATTTCACCCTTTACCCTTTAGGGTAAGACTCAATTTCTTATTTCCGTTGTTTCGCTCTTATTTATTGATTTGAGGTTCCGCTACATTATTTCTAAACGCACGTCACTATCAGCACCTTGCACTACAAACTGGTACAGCCATTGGGTAGAGCGCAATGATTAGGCTCTAGATATGTTATTATTGTAAACACGAAAGAACAATGGCACGGGAGCCGATAGACCAACGAATAAATTGTTAGGATAACACGCCGACAATTTATTGCAACTAAAACAATCGAACCTACACTACTACTCTATTATAGTTATGTTTGAATAGTGCTATTTATTACAGAGTTAGTGTTAGTACTAAGTATCTTACCTACTTATGGTTAGAAGATAATGAGGATAAATTAAGAGAAAATGTGTGGTTTGGTAGCTATAAATTCGGTAACAAAAATTTTTAACCACACGCATGGTTAAAATTGTAGTACACATTGTTGTCTCGGCACGGATTATGGGAGTTTTAAGGGGATGCGGAGAACCATCCAATCAGCCTTTGAAGGTCGACTGCTAAACATAAACCTTCCCTGAGATGCGCCACTCTGATCGGTCCTGAGTCTTCTGAATTTAGTGAATACCCGCTATCTTATTCAGGTCGTCAGTCCGCCTGGTCTGAGGGCATCATGTGCTTCTTTCACCAAGGCAGGTCTTCACTCGAGGACCTTTCTTACTCAACGTTCTGCTACGGATTTCATCATTTCTGACTCGATCGCATACAGAAATACCGAGCATTCTCCACAGCCCGCTGCCCGCCGGGCGAATTTATGCTATGCATTAGTTAGGCCAATAGTGAAGCACACTATCAGTTATCACTGGACACACTGCTTGATCATCTTATTTATTTATTTATTACACTTTATTGCACACCAAATTTACAGAGTCAGTAAAAGCTTTTCAATGTTAATATTACAAGTGCACAAAAGGCGATCTTATCGCTAAGTAGCGATCTCTTCCAGATAACCTTTGGGAAGATGACGAAGGGAAAATTGATTGAATGTTGGTAGGGTGCAAAGTGTAATATCCTACTCATAATATAAAAATAAATATATATATATATATATATAGTAATAACCAACCATATATACCAACGTATAAATATATATATATATATATAACTATATTATATTAATATATACATATTTATATATATATATATACATATATATGCATGCAATATAATAGATGATATAATACACATATACACTACACACGCTTATTAGGTAGGTATTATTCACACACAATAATAAGACGCAGATCAAGGAGCATGAAACCATAATGATTATGAGAATCTGTGAATCGATGGCAGCTGTCAATGCCCTTCCGATTAGAGTTTTAGGTAATATTCTTTGACACGATTTTTGAAGGAGGTTAATGAAGGGGAAAGTCTTATTTTGACGGGGAGTGAGTTCCAGAGCTGGACCGCATGGACAGAAAAGGATTTATGGAAGAAAGAAGAGGAATGAGAAGGAGTCAAGTCATCTTCAATGTCACAAGCTCATGAGAATCTATAACACTAGAATACTACCGACGCGTTGTTACTCAATAGGGGCCAATGAAGCCGGTATCAAGCACATAAATACTGCAAGCAA
The DNA here is from genome assembly GCA_963932265.1 of Thymelicus lineola. Lineage (NCBI taxonomy): Eukaryota > Metazoa > Arthropoda > Insecta > Lepidoptera > Hesperiidae > Thymelicus > Thymelicus lineola. The sequence goes on from OZ010685.1 coordinate 1,579,268, forward strand.
CACTTTACTGTCAGGATTTTACTTTTAATTGGTTACGGGTCGCTGATATATTTCTTTGGTGTGACTGACGTCCATGGGTGTTAACATTTTTGAATTGTGAATTTGAACTTCATTTGGTGCGTTAATTTTCCACATCCTCTCGATTCCACATCATCTCAATAAATTACCCACATCCTCTCACAATCAATTTAGATGCAATTCCCACAAAACGGAGATCCTTCATAATGACCAGTCATTAAGAAAATACCTATGTATTTAAAAAAATATAAGCTGATTATGGAACTAATAGCATTAGGCGATATTCCGCGATAATTAAAAGGTTTCAGCGAACATTCTAATCATCATAAAATTTGATTGCATGCTTAATTTCACTTATAATTGATTGTAAAGTTATAGATTGCCCCATATTATTTTTATTTGTTACAATAAAACACTATCTTGTTTATATCATAGTTAAATTGTTTGAAAGCATGTCATGAAACTAAACATCATTCAGTTCATACTTTTGGAGGTAATCATCCGTGAAGTATCCGATATGTATCAGATAATGGAGTAGGTATATGCATTAAAAACAGGTACAGCTAACACTTACATACATTATTTTTTGAATAATAAACAACTATGCTACATCAGATTCTAGATGTATTATTTATGAATTTATGCAAATTGATTATAACATGATCATAACAAACCTCAAAAAAGGAGGAGGTTCTCAATTAAGTTGTATTTTTTTACGTTTATTACCTGGAACTCTGTCATTAATTATTAAACTAACCAATGTGGAAAATTCTTTTATTACGTGAATGTAATCAAAATTCAGCTCTGATGATGGTGTCTATGAGGGATAGAGAGAATATGGCGATTTTGTTTTTTGTTTAATTTTTTCAAAGAGAGTTTTCTTTGAAGATCACAATTTTTTGGTGAAATTTTGATTACTGAAAATATTTACAAATTTCTAGATTAAAGTTAAATATGACTGTTTTGTTATAGTTATAAGAAAGTAGTAAGTTCCTAATATTTAAATGAAGGTGAATTATTTCTGATACTGTAACATGAAATGAAAAGCAAAATAAAACATGTCAACTGTGAATTTATCTCAGAGTAACCCTGGAAAAACAATCCCATGTATAGTTAGATATGGTAATATAAAAACCCTACAAGAGTATGGTGTGTGCATATGAAGCTCTCCTTGTCTCTCTTTATTTCTCCCTACTTTGTGCTCTTTTAAAGACTAAGACTTATAACATTTATTGAATACCTGACTCAATAAATATCACATGATTTTAATAAAAAATAGTTACTACATAAATTTATAATAAATTATAATATTTCAATTATTCATAAAAATATTCCATTATTAAAAAATGTTTATGTGCAACTCTTAGTAGTCGCTACTTACTTTACTTTAGTGATAAATTTCCGTTGCTAAATGAGCCAGAAGCAGTTTCAAGTGTGAGAGTTGTGGTTAATGCTATGCACTTTCACTTGGGCCACAACATCGGTTGGTGCAAAGTTGGAGGAAAGGGTTACTAACTGCGCTGCCAGTCAATATTACTCACATCATCAATGTGAGTTATATCAATTATTAATAGATAAAGAAAGCAATATTATAAATAATACAAAAGTTAATACTTAACAAAATTTTGATATTAAATTAATAATAATTAATACTGGTATATATAATTGGTTAAAATAATATGTCTGTGTGTAATATCTAGATTTTATCTAAGCTACATATTTACTTTCACTTTTATTAAACCTATACATAATTCTCACACACTTTAGGGACTACATAACATTACACTATCACAAATATGAATAAAAACAGACTTACAATCAATTCACAGCAGCCAATTCTACGTACTACAGACACCAGCCAGTATTCCATTCCCATTTTCAAACGATATATCACAAACCAACTGCATCCTTATCAGTGATAATTCGATTGTACAGTAAATAATTTAATAGGTAGGTAACCTGGAAAGTGATTGATAACACTTTGTTGTAATGTTGAATTGGTGTATCACATCTAATATGTGGCTAGTAATTATTAAATTCAGAGAATTCAAAAAATTCAAGTAACAACCACAAACACACAAAACTCGAAGAAAACTTTATGAAATAATTATTGAAAATTTCAATTCAAGAATTGGTTGTTGAAACTTGAAGTTGTCATTTTGACATTGATAGCTGAGAATTCAAGACATAAGTGTCAATTTGACACAATTAGTGTTACCATCATAAAATCAACAAATACTAAGAAAACTTTGTTTAAACAGAATTTTGTCGTTTTTAAAAACGACGCGCGTACGTTTTATGAGTGACGACTTTCAGATTTGATATCTTTATATTTATATGTAGAAGTGCAAAAAAATATTTTGTGGTTCAGTAGGTAGGTAGTATGTACTAAAGAATCTATTATGTACTTAATTGGAGCTTGTACACTTTTATTGTCTAATACGAACCATTATGGTTATACCATTGCATATTAAACTAGTTTAAATAATATTGTAAGAATAAATGAAATAAAAATGCTATTATTTATGTACATTTTTATTACTTAACAATATAGCCTGCTTTTGTTGTTTATAACAACATTTAAAATTGCATAACATGTAAAAAAATATATTTGTCATAGAAAACTGTAAGACTTACATCATATCGAAATAAAAACAATTACATATCACATACAAAAATGCCTTGCCTTACAGTATATAATGAAATAACTTTGCTAATTACAAATTTACTATTTAGAAATTTTACTAACTTGAATATAATTTTGGATGAATAATAGAAAGTGTAGCACCTACTAAGTGTAAGGAGCCCGTAATTAAAACTGATATTTTACTATCATTTTTTATGCTGACCAATGCATCCGACACACAATCCATAACAATAATTTCATTTTTATCTGAATTCTGCATATTTCTCCACATGTTAGCATTATTATGACACTTCGCTAACAATTCTTCTTGCTCTACAGAAGAGTAATTGTCTTGATTCTTGTTCACATCGACATACGCATTTGGAATAACGAAAAATATTTTTTTAAATTTTATACTTTTCAGAGGCTTCAGAAGACTTTCTACATCACGATCACCAGTTGCGCTGAATATTAATACTTTATTACGATCCCTGTAAAATGATATTGTTACTTTATTACCAATCATAATGGCAAAATAAAAAATAAAACTTAATTTAAAGGTTGTTCGACTTATCATGTACAATAATTATTCGAACTATCATAATTAGTACTAGCTTTATAAAGCATTTAAGACGTCTCTTATTCCTATAAATAAAACAAGGTCTATACTGTGGATCTTTTGCATGTAGGTGACAGGTGTAGACCTATTTGTTGCATTTTTTTTAATGGTACTACTATTTCTACATTATAGGGTAACACTTGTCTTAGAGACTGTCAGATCATTTAATGACTTTGACGTTTAATGCCATTGCCACTTGTCATTAGTTTTGTCAGGTGTGTGATGTGTTTGTCAATCAGTTGGATCATCACAATATTCACAATTCACGTAAGTTAGTCAGTTATACAAATTTATATATCGATACGTAAACAGTATTTACGCTTTAATTTAAGTAATAAAATCGTCTATTAAATATTATGGATACCCAAAGTCAAAAACCAAAAAAGAAGCCTTCAAAAATAGAGGAAATGACCAAGGAGCAGATACGACAAGCCATACTCAAGAAACGTGAATGCAACGCGAAAGCGCAAGCAATAGTCGAAAATCTGCTAGAGAAATGTGTTACTGAAGATTTCTTTTTAAAGTGTCTGCCCGATATAAATCAGAGCCACTTCGAAGACGTCATCGAAGAACGCTCTATCGTGCACTTGTGCGGATATCCCCTCTGCCCCAAAACACTATCCCAGAAAGACATACCCAAACAAAAGTACCGAATATCACTCAAGACAAATAAAGTGTACGATATCACGGCTAGGAAGAGTTTCTGCAGCAATGGATGTTACAAATCAGCTATGCATGTCAAGAAACACATGCTTACCAGTCCACTGTGGTTTAGGGAGTATGAAGAAATACCTAAAATTAATCTCCTCCCTATGGATTCCGTAGGCAGCCTAGGTCAGGAAGTGGATTTGAATTTAATAGAAAAAATTGATTTCAAACGAGAGAAATATGTCCATACATCAATAAATGATTTCACAAGTGCAAGTTTGAACGAAATAACTGGAAATGAATCTGCAGATAGTGATATTACTAAAAATAGTGATAATTATAAGAACAATGCAACAAGTAGTGATAGTTGTGTATCTCATTTGGCAAGTGGGAAAATAAGACAAGAATCAACTGACAGTGATAGCCTCGGGCTCACCTCTAATGAACAGATTAAAGACAAGACAAGGAGTCAAAATGATGAGTCAAGCAATCATAATATTCAAATACCCAAGCCTAGCAAAGAATGTCCGGTAAGTAATAATAGTTCCAAAAAACCAATTCCAAATCCTCTCAACATAGTAGGAGAAATAATAGAGAGACCAGAGAGAAAATTGGATCCCATATTATGTAACAATCCTGCTGCTGAGACGAGAGAAAAGACCAATGTTGATAGTAAGAGAGTGCCACAGAAAAAACAACCTTCCCTAGCAGCTATAACAATTCAGGTTGAAAAATGTCTAGCCGAATGGTTCACTTTAGATACATTACTGTTTTTGTTTGGGGAGGAAAAGGTCAAAGAGATGGTTACTGATAAAGGAGAATGCATAAAGGAGTACTTAAATAACTATGCCAAGAGTGTATTCTACACCTCCAATACATATGACCAGTACCAGGCCTTGTGTCGGAAATTAAATATGCTAGAACTCGAGGACAGAAAATATGATTCCCAAACTCTTCAGAGGGACACAAAGCCATTGCCCGACTACTCCATAATAAAAGAGGAGAGTAAAAAAATTCAACTTAAGGTGAAAGCCTTTTATTCTGGTGAAACAGAGATACCTGAGGCACAGCCGGAAGCAGCAACAACTGTTATGGAAGATATCGAGAACACTACACAATTACCTCTCGTTGATAAGAATGCTCAAAATGCATTACGTCGCCGCATAGTATGCCAACACTTGAACAAGGTACTGCCAGATTTGTTGAGATCCCTCAACCTTGCTACATTCACAGTTAGTGAAGAGATTCGTTTACTAGTAAACACATTCAAACTCAAAGCAGATAATATTATGTTCAAGCCAATCCAATGGACTCTAATTGCACTAGTGTTCATCAAATTGCTGTCAGTTAGAGACAGGAGGTTAGAATACTTATTGGAGCAGCCTACGGGCTTCCAACATTTGCAACTGTTGCTTTTAAGTTATAAACAAGACGGGGGCTACCTGGACAGGCTGATATCTTGGCTCACAGACATTGACAGAATGCTGGATACAAACGACACACAGCTAACAATCGAGTGACACTGAAGCAATGTTTTATTGTGAAAAGTGTTCTACGCATTTCTGATACAAGACAATGTAGAGATAATATATGTATGTTTAATTTTAAAAATGATTTTTATTTACCTCTGTAAAAAAAATCCATCTGATTTGTAAAAAACCTAATTGCTATTAGGAACTGAAATTTATATTGTTTGAGATTGGTTAGGCATATAGGGAAATTTACAGGCCATAGGTATGCCTCAAACAATAACAATGATATGAATGAAATAAATCACTACAGCAGAAGCATCCTCGCTGACCTGTAGAGAAGCAGGGTCACATTATAAGTGGCTCTACAACACCTCTACCAAAACAATTACAAAATATTTCACGAGTGAATTTAGGAGGGTGATAGTTAGCCAGGCGGGTATAATGCCTCTACCACATGAGTATTGTCGGGATTAAAGTAGCGATGATGATGTGGATGGAATGGTGATGTGGTTGTCTTCAAGAAAAGAGTGAATAGGCTTTTACTAAGTTAATGTGCTCACCACCTTGGACCACATCTCCACTTACCATCAGGTGGGATTGTGGTCAAGCATTAACTTATTTATGTAAAAAAAAAAAAACCGGTAGAACACAGCAATCCCCAACAGGCCAGACCTGGTGCAACAGCCTCATCCATTATTCAGTAGTGTGCACCTTTTGCAGAGAATTTATCTTGAACTCGAAAGATGGATAGAACCTTTTAAACTTTATTATCTTACACTCGTGCTGTGTCTATGCTACCAGTATTAATACTACTAGTATTTCCCCATAAATTTATCTGTCGCAGGGAAATGAAAGAATCCATGATTTGATCAGTTCCCTAAGGAAATTGATCAAATCTCGCATAATGATAAAATGACGACTCAGAGGCATGCCAGGGTTTCCTTACCACCTACAAGTTCCATCAACTGATCCTGAACTTCAGTATACTAAATAAATACATTTGATAACTAAATAATGCTGCAACACCCGAAACATACAATTACTAGAGTCGATACCACTTTATTTCATCATTTCCCCAATAAAGCTTAGTGATTTTCACTGAAATTCTCTAGTAAAAGGACACGACGAAGTGGTGAATCTATCATCTAGCGGGATTTGATCAAATCTCTTAGGGAAGTGATCACGGATTCCTTCATTTCCCTGCGACATATAAATTTATGGGGAAATACTAGTACTATTAATACTGGTAGCATAGACACAGCACGAGTGTAAGATAACAAAGTTTAAAAGGTTCTATCCATCTTTCGAGTTCAAGATAAATTCTCTGCAAAACCTACAGTTTCTAAGATATAAATTCAAAATGTTGTGGCTTGCGCAGACGAGGTCCTTTTGTTCGTGGAGAGACAAAAAAGTCTCCAAACCTAGAATAGGTATGTACTTACCTCCCGATAACACACCAGGGACTCAACGCACGCGGTATGCGATCTTCAAAAATAATACAGGCGTAATACCTGTTCGTCGATGTACGAAGGATTATTCGTACGTATTTCCATACTCTAGTGTGCTTGTCGATACAGTTGTTAGGGATTTATTATAAAGTATTCCCCTCGTCTGCGTAGGCCATTAACCTAACTATAGACATTTAACCCACCTGTTATTTTCCTCGAACCAACTTGAGCAAATCTCCATGGACTCTTTAGTGTGCGCTCCGTCCAAGTAAAAGTGTGCATTTTCCGTTCGAATCACTTGATACCGGCCCGGCCACCTGCACTCCCTCAGCCCTTGCTCAGTCTCAGGCGGCACTCTCCTCACTATGTTACATTCATCGACTGTTCCATTACTAACTGGTCCGTTTGTAATTTTATCACATTTAGCTACTCTCATCCAGGCGTGTGCTAACTGTACCGCAAGGGATGCGTTCATCCGATATGTATCTAAATCTATTGGCAGTATTTTGCACCCGTTTGAAAATTTGTAAGTGTTGAAATCAGGCGCTACGGTTAGGGGGCACTAAAACAAAATTTAGTAGATTAGTATTATTTTATTATATTATTAAATCACAACAAACAACAGTTGGGCAACTGCTGGACATCTCGGTAATTGCATTGATGACCACTAGTCAACGCATGTAGCAAACTTGAGCGATTTCATGCTTCAGAGGGTGCATTAATTCTTCGGTCCCGGTTGTTAAGATATTACTGATTGTTATACATAAATATCAGTAATTGTTAAGCTACGCCCGTGGCATCCATAGTCCAAACACTACGTAAAAACTCCCGACACATTATTACATTGGCCCTAAGCCATCAATGAATCAAATTATTGGGGAGTATGGCCTAGGCCTCCTAGAGACATATGAGAATAGACCCTCGCTCTAATGTTGCGCATGCGCAGTAAGTTTACTCTGTAAGTTTTCATTGCAATTGTACTGATCAAAGTCTTTTTATTACGAAACATTTGACTACTTTGTCTATGAGTCTACTTTGAAATCTGGCTGTTCAAGAATTACCTGGACCTCAGCAGCAACTCTCCTGAGTACGTCCATGGCTTCCGGCGGCTGGCGCATGGTGTAGGCCACGCAGCCCGGCTTCATGACGCCGGCCTTGGCCGCGGCGATCTGACCCAGGGTGTTGCCGAGAATGGACGTGTGGTCCAGCCCGAGGGCTGTGATGCCCACTACAGGAACTTTTCTACAATAAAATTACGGAATAATACGGAATATTATAATACTATTATTTCTCCATCGAGTCCGCCTGGATTCCCAGACTACTGCGTGTTCTGGCTGGGGGCTTGAGCTAGTTCTTTTTTTTCTCTCTTAGCCGGCTTCCCATCACTGACGCCTTTGGTGTTGCTGATGTCCATGGGTGAAATAGAAATAGTCTTTATTGTTTCTGTTAGTACACATATGATGTTATACATGGATGAAAATATTCTCAACAGGGACCCATTACGGGTGTACAATATTCTTAATAATTTTAATACTAAATTAATTTATCTTATCAATTACATTTACAATATTGCATTACATTATATTATTTTATATAGACATTGCACTTGTGGTGGTAGCGATCTGGAACGATCTAGCGTCATTGCTTCATCATCTGTTTAGCAGGGCGAAAAAGATTAAGAGAAGTTGGCTTGAACTCATGAAGGCCAAGCCAATACATATCGAATTAGTCTGAGCACATTACATTGCCAATAGATTATGCCACTTGACTCTCAAGGGATAGATCTACGACTAAGAAACCGCCATTACATTCACAATCATTTATCCAGTTGGAAAGAAAGCTCGAATTACCTTAGAACATTCGTATAGTCAACAATTCCACCGATTCCGACTTCAATAATAGCTACGTCGACTTTCTCTTTTAGAAAAACATTGAAGGCCAACAGAGTCAGGAATGCGAAGTACTTGGGCATGTCGCCTTCGTATGCCTGAAAAAACCATCCAGTTAGAGGACCTAATTTTTATGGTAGGTAGGTATAAAATATTTTATTTATACGATGTGGGAGACGTTTCAGTTTGCCAAAAAGACGATTATTAATTTAATCGAGCGTCAGAAATATTGTAGGTATTATGATTCTATTATAATGACAAACGATAATAGTGGTATAATAAATAAATAAATAAATAAATAACGCTTCACACTCATAGCCCCACACTAGGATTCCCTGTGTCGTGGGTGCCATGGACAACACACAAGACAAGGACACTCACACCCAGACCGAGAACAGAAATTCAAACTCATCATTCAAATTTCTGCCTCGCTGGGAATCGAACCCAGGACCCTTGGCGCGGCGATCCGGCATGGTAACCATTGCGCCACACGGGTCGCCATTTAATATAATCGTCGTAAGTGTCGTAACCACGCTAGTAAAGTAATTATTTAAACATATCGCAAAGCAATTTATTCCGGTTCATTTCCTTACCGTCGCGTCGTCGATAATGATTTTTTTTATTATCTTCAAGGTCATGTTTTTTACATGGACTAAAGGACATCTGTTACAGATGTTTTCAAAGGTGGAAGACGATTTATTGCCAATAAATAATACTACCTGGAGTATGTGAAAAGTGAATAAAACTTTTTCAAACTGTCCATTACCTAGTTAACTTTAGGACCATGACCAATCTTGACATCTCAGCTTATGTAATTCTGACTCAGTTTCTAGAAAAAAACACTCCTTAATAAGGTCAATAATATTGGTCAACGTTGCGTCATAACTTGACCCAAATTTCAACCATCAACTTCTCACCATCATGACACATGGAGGTACGAGAGCGTGGCTTCATATTGATGTTGTAAATATCAAACAATAGTGACCACATCTCACATTGTATGGTTCATCCGCTACTTGTGTAAATATCTGCTCTGGCCGAGAATTGAACCCGGAAATCCTAACTTACTAGGGCCACCAATTTTTAATGATTGACAGCAATCTCACCGCATGGTAAGTGGCGATTAAGTCCAAGATAAATTGCTATGCATACCATTACCTGTGTTTCATACAACTGTTGGTACACTAGCTGGAAGTGTCGCGCGAACTGTTCCTCGGTGAGCATGTCCCCGGCCAGCCGCACGCGCTCGCGCACGGCCACCAGGTGCGGCGACAGGAAGAACCCCGTGCGCAGCCCGTGCCGCCGCAGGATGCACTCGCACATCGCGCTCGTTGAACCCTGCGAGTAGTCAAATTACAATACATTTATAAATTTTAAAATTTAATAAACTCCCGACAGTTTTATTTACAATAGCTAAGTCCCGAAGTCAATACTTGATTTGCCTGTAGAATCATTTAAGAAACATGTAAAAACACAACTTGTTGGCAAAGGTTTCTATACCGTAGATTAATATTTAAATGAATGCATGGTGTTGATTAGTATTGCACGGTTCCGCTCAGGTTAGGATATACATATCTAATACCTTTAAACGAGCAATTCTTGTATATATATATTTTTTCTGAATCTCGGAAACAGCTCCAACGATTTTCATGAAATTTAGTATGCAGGGGGTTTCGGGGGCAATAAATCGATCTAGCTAGGATTCATTTTTAAAAAATGTCGTTTTATCCGTGTTTTCAGGCAATGAAAAACGGCTACAATAGACTCTTCCTGACATCTATTAGCGAGTAGCTACACTAAAGCTAAAGCAGATGGCGTTGTTAAGCAATACTAAACCGAGCTAAGCTCGTTCATCCGGGTACTTATAATATAATATAATATTTTTATGTAATTAATGTCTTTCATTGTAAATTTTATGGTTTTTTAAAAAGATGTGCTGAAGAGTTTCTTTACGGCTTTTCTTCTCCTCCATAACAAACTTTTCCGAATATTAATAATAGAAAACTTAATTACCTTGCCCTTGGTACCAGCTACATGGATGACTGATAGTTGATCAAGCATCGACATAGTGACCCCTATCCTTGATAGGTAGTTCTTCATGTCCTCTATGTTTGTGCTTTTCTGAAATAAACATGAATGAATTTGGAATAGTTGTTTTTGCTACCCAACTATAGCACAGTCAGGAAGGATTATGATTTTAGCAATCTTTTAATTCTACTGCCACCCCTAAACTCATGAAACAATTTTAAAGATAATATTGTGTGTTGAATGAAATTTACTTGCTATGCAATTTACTTTAAGTATAAGACAAAAGTGAATGTCTAAATTATTTTAAGATGAGGTAACAAAGACTATTGTATATTGTGTTACAATAAGTTATAGTATTTTACAATAGATTTATTGTAATTATATTATGTATTATTACAATAGATTTATTGTGATTATGTATATAATTAAATAATAAATATTTAGATTTACAACTTAATAGCATACCTTGCCAGCTTTTACATCTTTGCGAATTTGTTCTAAACATGATTTATTAGACTGTAACAAGTTTAACTTATGCACAGCGTCCTGAAACAAAGAATCAATGGTAATTTAACTAACTGTAAAGTGTAAAGAAGAATCTTTCAAATCTCCATACATAAATTATTTCTTAAAACTTTTTGTAACATCACAAAAACTATGAAACTTTACTCGTCACTTAAATAGCTGTTAAAGAAATTATATACACAAAAATTAAATTTATACACACCTCATATGAATAAGATGACGACATTCTTAAAATTACATTACACAGTACAGGGAATGATATTTTACAACTAAGACTGATGATAGACATCAGCGCAGCACACTTAATTTATAAACTACCTCGGAAGTACTGAGTGCAGAGAGACCGACTGACTCACAAGATAAAGATCAATAAGATCAATTTGATATCAGAGCGCAAAAAACATTACCAACTCTACGCTACGCGCCAATGCGACTTCAGATCGGAATTAAATCGCAAGCTGTACTCTGTTCTGTAGCTCATGACAGAGAGTATCAAGGAACATATACTAAGAGTATGTATTACATAGCTCATGTTCTAAATATTTCTATGCCGTAGGTATTTCAACATGAGACCCATTAGTCAATTACTATTATATAGGTACATAATAGATTTCTTCTGTGGTATGGTACCTATCAGTAGATCGTATTGACATTTAACCTGCAATGTTTATGTACTTTATGCCTGCCGCGATTTGATTTTCGTCAGCAATCTTAACCGGGAATGCGCATCAAATGTCTCACATGTGTGAAATTAACTTGACATAACATATGATCAATTTATTATCAACACGATTATAACCTCAAAAATTCTTCAAATTTCACTTTCACATGCGACTTTGACTTTGACATGAGCCATGAGTTGACACTTGACAGTCAAGAAATAACCAATCACAGGCCCGATTGACGTTGACCCATGAATCTGTGCTAGCCATGGATATATTACACTATCTGGATTGCTGACTTGTAGAGGTACCTGAAGCACAGAATAGTTCGATGACGTCATATCTTAAGGACTATTCGACCAATCACTGTCCAGATTGAGGTTGTTCTTCATAATTGTGGGATGTCCACACTTAGAAAAATTATGTCTTATTTTGATATGGTTCTTTAAAATGTTTTCTATTGGTAATTTTTCTCGTGGTAAAAAATTATGATTTATTGAAATATAACATTTTATTAAAATTTCTTCAAAATTACCGAATTTAAAATATTCAATATTCAATTCAATATTCAATATTCAATATCTTTATTTGCATGAACATGGGTAATATACATAATATATAAAAGATTACATTAAATGTGTAGGTCCGCCAAGTTCCACCTGCTAAGGTATGCAAATATTAAAATTACAATTACAATTAAAATTTTATCATTACAATGTTAATTAAAAAAATAAAAACAAATTAGTAAATTAATTATTCAGAGCAATATCAAATAAATCACATTCATATTATAAAGTTAAGAATTTAAACATTAAATAATTATTAAATGGTAAAATTTTGCAGAACAGTAATAATGTCATTAAATTACAACGCAATTATTGCAATTATTTTTATTGTAATTTTCTCACTGATATATAACACCACATTTTAAGCAACACAAACAAAAACGACGACCACAGTCTTCACAAATCCCCGATGACTGTAATCGCCACTCGGAAAAATTGCATTAACTTTTTGGCGCAGTGTTGAAAACTACCACACAATTACGGTACTTACTTATAATATTCATCTTAGATGTTTTTATATTATTATGAAAAATCATAATCGAATAATATATTCTGAGACTATAGATAACATGGATACAATAGAAAAATGGTCCTTAGATTATGACGTCATCCGTCCTCAGGTACTTCTACAAAATTAATTATCCAGTTAGAATATACATCCATGGTGCCAGCCATGAGTATAGAGCGTTGACCTTAAATTAAGGCTGGGAGTAGATTTTCGATTTTTCTCTCCGATAGTCGAATCCGATAGTCTGATTCGATAGTCTGATCAGACAATCAGAAGGCACTCGTGCCATACATTTATTCGATACATAATACACATCCAATCCGATAGCCAAATCGAACGTCTGAGTCTCAAACAGCGCCAAGACGTTGTAATTTAAATTTGAATTTTTATTCAAGGTGTACCCTCTGAAATTTTCCAATTTCGTAGATATACCTTGAACACAAAAAGTTTGCGGAACACTGTGCTAAGGAGTAATATTAATAAAATTGTAATACTTACAGGTAAATTCCACGCTACTTACTGTCAGATTAGTATTTTATTATTCTTTACTTAAAATTTCGAACACTATCGAATTACCTATATATCCTGGGACTATACATCACATGGACACCATAGAAAAATTGTGCATTAAATCACAGAGCACGGGTCTAGAGAAGAACCTCTATAATTTTTACATTTTAATACCTAATTACCTATTCAGTATTCACAAAGTACTCTGTGCAAAGTACTACTTAATTTATTTTATTGAATTGTGTTATTGAATTTATTTATAGTTACCTAATTATTTATAGTATTACAATGACGGAAACTGACGCTACGAGAAAACCTCTAGATATGCCAGAAAATTTTCTGCCATACTTGGAAAAATATAGAATTTATAAACTGTTCAAAGTAAGAAATTATCCTTTGCTCTACTGCTATAAATATCATAGAATTTGTATGTGCAACGGAAATTACCTTGAATGTTCGAAACTTTGTATTTAAGTTTTTATGGGGACAAATAATAGTTTACAAATGCTCAGCCGACAACGTATCGTTGATGCGTTTTGTCTTCTTTAATCTGAGCCTAAAATTCACTAGTCTATTTAATATTACAACTGAACTACATTAACTAAATATTGAAGGACATGCTTCAAGATCTCATCATCAATCTTCCTAAAGACCACCTAAAGCACATGAAGCTGTTCCTGAGCCGATTCATCCACTGCTCCAAGGACCCTGACAGGGTCGTAATATTGAAATCGCCTGAATTACAAATTGGTAAGTAATGAACCTATTATTTTGATTTTCTCTCTTATAGATCAAGGTGTCATAATTATTCATCGTGCTGAGGAGTTTCTTTGACCGTTTTTTCTCCTTCATGCCATCTTTCTGAAACGTATGTGTACTGATAAAATACCGCCGTTAATAAATCATTTTGGAATGCTGAAGGCGTTTCTAAATATGTTACCTTGTTAGGTAGGTAAGTAGGTAGTTTTATATGAAGAAATTAAACAAATAAATATAGGTAGTAAAATAAACACACAACATACATTTATGTACATATAATAATAGTATTAGTACAGCTAATAATTTTATAAATGATTTATTAAGTGTTTTATAGATTGTTGCAGTGCTTAACAAAATAAATATTTTCTTTCTTTCTTTCTTTCTTTCTAAAAATAAAAACATTTTACAGACATGAAAAGGCTCGTAAAAGATGTGATAAAAGACATCGGTTCTTTCGTCATTACTCGACGATACGTGATGGATCGCTACGAGCGGGTGAGTCTCATCTCATAATCTCATTACATCATATCGATCGGAACGTGTCTCATCGCCGAAGTATCTTATCTTTCTGATTAAAACATTATGCGGCAGCACGACAACTACGTGCCGGGGTGTGTTTCCCCGGTTCTGATGTCGGAGGTCACTAAGATGCTGACTCTGAAAGACCCCGTGCCGCAGGCGGGGTGGCTCATGTTTGGTAAGTTGGGTGTATGTTTCCAATTGCGTCCTCTTTGAACACATGTCATGTCCTTGATCACATAGTTGTTGCTGATAACCGTAGGCGGCGATAGCTACTTAACATCAGGTGGACGTCAGCTCCTTTGCCTGCTATTTCCATAAAAAAAACAGAATGCGCATAAAAGACAAATATTAGTAGGTAACCTTAACCAATATTTACGCCAATGCCATGAATGAAAAAAAAACATTAACTCATAAAAGGCACCAGTTTAAGCGAGATAAAAATATGCTGAACATTGCAGCAGTTACTAGTTAGGCTCATAGACTAAACACCATGGAGACGTCGATCCTCGATCTCGCCGGCTACGTAGGTCAAATATATCCTGATCCTGGTAAGTTATGAGTGGTATAACTGTATGAGCCTTGATCATTGTCAGACCACCCGTGCACGGTCCGCGAGGCGCGTTGCCTGCTGCAAGACGGCGTGCTGCCCACCGTGACGCTGGTGCTGGCGCCCCCGCCCCCAGCCGCGCCGCCCGCGCTCGATCCGCGCACACCCTCGCGCTCCTTCTTCGATCAGGACTTTGAAGGGCTTAAGTTTGCTTATAAGTCCACACTCAAGGCATGTCACGCTCATGTCTCATGCCTTATACACTTTATCATTATTACAGACTGAATATTATTATGTGATTTCTCAACTGACTATATACTTAGCCCTGAGGATACCTAATGGCTTAAGGTCTTATGCCACTGTGAGAAGTCGTCCGCTAGAAAAAACATGTTACATAGTAACATATCTAAGTGAAAAGCAGGGAAAGCTGGGTTATGGATATGGCTTTATTTAGGTACGCGGAAAAGTTGCCATCTGATAGTCTCGGTAAAAGCAGCATAATATGATGCATCCCGACCGGTCAGTCCACCATGACTTACGAAAGACACCATGACTTAAAGAAGACAACGGGTATCCATATCCACAGGATTCAGAAGGCTCAGGACCGGTCAAAGTTGCGAGGGGAGGCCTTTGTCCAGCAATAGACTTCCAAAGGCTGATGGATGGATGGAACTGTTGCTTTAAATGAGTGCCAATGCCATTATCATATTCCAATAGGAAGTGTTTGTCGAGCCCGAGGAAGCTAAAGACGCTGAGAAGATAGCTACGAAATGCTTCAACGCAATCCGCGCGTGTGCGGCGGGGGCGCAGGGCCCAGGGCAGGCCACGCACGCCAGCGGAGCGCCCGGCGTATACCGGGTGCTTCTCATCGGCCCAAAGGGATCCGGTCGACGGATTCAGGCTAACACGCTTGCTAAACACTTTGGATTGGTTTGCCGTAAATTTTTTAACAATGTTTTATTACTATTATGTGCAGCGTTCATAAATCAAGGAATTCCTTATTAGATAACGTCATTTCTAATATTATTCCGAGGGAAATATAAAAAAACTGAGCAGCCTGGCAGTCTGCAGGGTATTTTATTCGACTACCTAGCTACCACCTTCTTTCTAAAATCGACCATTAGGGTAACCATTTCGAGGGTGTCGAAAGAAAATTTGTTTCTGTCGGTAGTCGTTGGTGATTAATGAACCTCGCTGTCCAAATACGAAGTAACGATGGCAGGTCTAGTGTTAAAAAACCGCCGCCAATAAATTTTCATTACACCAACTAAACTCCAGCGTATGACGCGTTGCTGGTGACGCGGTATTATACGAGGTACCTGCAGGCTACTGTATGCTAGTTACTAGCAGACTATGTTGAGAAGTTTCACCGATTTATTGACCGCAACACTTCTCTGATAGCTTTATTGTCACGGATATGTATGATCGGGTACACGTGATAGAGATCATAATGACGACTTTTTATCATGTCATTTTGTTGCGTTTGGTCCACAAACATTTCTGTGGTTAGATCCGTCTGCATCACAAACGAATCAAACGATACAGAAACTTCTCGTACCATAGCGTCTCATACCATATTCCCTATTACGTTTAGTACATTTCGACAAGCTTTGTGACGAGGCGAAGGTGAAAGCTGACGACGTGGGCGAGAAGTTCCGCAAGTTCGGATCCAGCGTGCAGCTCCACGCGGAGATAGTGCGCAGGAGGCTTGCGCAAAAGGTTTATTATAATGACGTGTTTATAACATTATAGAGCGCTAATATGAGTGGAAGTAAATTTGTGATACCTATTGCAGGCGAGCACTCTTTCCCTCACATCCTTTATTCTGGCCTGAGGCCCAGAGCTGAGCATTGGAACAGTGGACAATTAATTAATAAGTTAATCTGTATTTTTCATGGCTACATTCAACCTGATCGGAAGGGGAAGAATGAAGTCACGGATCGCTAATCTCACTAATTTTGTAAATGCCTATCCTATCACCCTTTATCGATACATTACTAGGAGGTTAATCTCGAGCTAAACCAATTTAGCGAGCTAAAGTTAGTAGTAGTGTGCTATAGAATAGAATGGATTCAATGAACCGCCCAAAGTTAAAGTACCTAATTATTGTTTTATTTTTATAGGACTGTATCGACAATGGATGGGTCCTCACCGGTTATCCAACTTCGGGGATTGATTTTGAAAGGCTGGACACCATGCCAACTCCCCCGAACCGGTAATCTTAAACCGTAAAAAAAAACAAGTTCTAGTTTTTTTATTAATGATCTATAGGACTTTACTGTTGCATAGCAATTTCAAAAAAATCGCAATACAGTGAATAAGTGTACCTACGGTTTTCAGTTTTTGGAATAATAGATCAATATGATAATCTGTCTTCCTCCAAATAAATATTCTAAGATCTAGACTAGACGTACCAACTTATTTCGTAGATGCGTCATATAATTCTAATACTTAGCCTAGACTTGACTAGCAAGTGTACAATGCAATGGGTGTTAACTTTCACTATCGTAGCTTTTGCTCTTATTTTATTTCCATCTTTAAAGATTAAAAGTAGGTTGGTATTTGATTGTTATCTTACTTGCTCTTGGAGTTTTTTACTATCATCGAATCATACAGAAAGTAAGTAGGTACTCACGGTGTCTACTTTCTCTATCTGTTTATTGGCTTATTAAATATTAATCATTGCATGATGATTTACTGGCCTTCACCTTCAAGAGATGAGGCCGATGAGGAGACGTTAAGACAGTATGACCTTAATTCAATTTATGTGTAAATAGAGAAAAATCTAAGTTTATATGAATGATAAGTTGGCTTCAACCCATTAATGGCCCACTACTGGGCACGGGTCTCTCCTCTTGAGGAGGGCTAGAGCATACTCCACCACGCTGCTTCAGTGCGGATTGGTGGAGGGGTTAGTTTTCATATCGTTATCATAATTATGATAACAACCGGGACCGACGACTTTACGTACCCTCCGAAGCACGGAAACGCTCAAGAATTATAAGTACTAACTACTATTTCCTCTAGTATAATATTCCTAAACGTGGACTGGAAGACGTGTAAGGAGCGCGTGACCTCCCGCGGCATGGACTGGTGCACCGGCCGCGAGGCGCCCCTGGGCTCCGGCCCGCGCGTGCTGCCGCACCCCGCCAACAACGACCGCCTTGACAGTGAGGTGATTCAGATTACACTTTGAGTTAGATTTCATATCTATAGGGGGAACTTGAATTTAAAGCAATTTTTGTACACATGGTAGGTAGGTACACTCTAGATCCGCCCATTCATTGACTTCTCTTTCCGTTGAGCCGGGAACTTAGTCTTGCTTATATCACCCCTACGTCGAGTCTACGATTTTTGCCCTGTTTCTAAGGTGTCGGTAATTTCTAAATGTAAACCAAGCTACATATAAAAAATTGTTGCACCCAACATAGGCGAAACCAAGACCAAATATATATAAGTAGGTCAGAACCAGAAGTATATGCTAAATATTATTCATCTATAGTTGGACTACTACTTCACTGAAGCTCTGGCAGAATTACGTGCAGCAGCCGGTATTACAGCAATAGAAGTGGATGCCACTAAACCAATCGGTAAATATCAATAATAATAGGTGCAGCAAGAACTGGCCGATTTTTAAATTGTAGTTTAGTTAGTCGACGACAAACCAGCAGACATCAGGTGGTAAGTAGCCCCAAAACCATATAATACAAATGGGATCACCATTACTTTGTGGTCGCGCACGGCCTGACAAAAAGATAGCTCATAAAAAGGAAAACTTATGGAAATAGCTGCCATTAACAAATGTTACTATTTTATAGATGTTGTGCAGATAAAAGTGCAGGCTGCCGTAATGGCCTCGCCGGCGTTCAATATTGAGTATTGTGCGCAGCTCCGAAATGTACGGGGCGACTGAGCAACATTTGTACATTATTACGTGAAATAAATTGGCAATGATATTGGGAGAAAAATAAAATTAACATGTTCTTCATAGAAAAATCTTTTATTCATGTATTGTACTCCTCCGTACTTCAATTGAAATTAATTAAATTACTACATAATTATTTAATTAAGAACTAACAATTCAGCAGTCTCAAAACAATTATTACAACATACGTAGAACACTGAGGTAGTCTCCGAGTGGGCCGAGACTGATAATTCAAAGAGTTTTTAAGAATAAAAACTCAACATTGAACAACTTTAGCAACAACAAACCCCATTCACACCACACAATATCTCAATCAGAAATAAAAAAATGCATTGGTTTAAACACAAACATACAAATCATCCATACCCATGCGCGGCGGCAACTAGTGAGTGACTTGTCTTGTGACAAGGTCGGCCCTGTGTCAATGCCGCCACACATCTCATCCACTCACGACACCAATAAATATACACAACACGAGCTATACACATCGTCCGTGCTTCTGTACAAGTTACACACAATTTTCAGTGATGGAATTGTAGGTAACTTCTACAATGATTATTGTGGACCACAAATTGGCTACACTTTATACAGTCTGTTGTCTTATAACTCGTCTTTGAATTCGTCGTCATCGCCGCCCGCGCCCGGTGGGGGCATGCCACCCTGCCCTTGGTATAGCTTGGCAATGATGGGTTGGACGACATCTTCCAATGACTTCTTCTGTTTCTTGTAGTCTTCAGAGTCTGCGTCCTGGTTGTCTTCCAGCCATTTGATGGCAGCATCAATGGCCTCCTCCATTTTCGTCTTCTCGTCTTCACTGACCTATTGACAAAGAAAAATTGTGAATTAAAATTTGCACCATAAAATAATTATTCAAATGCATAAACTAAAGATCAGATAAGGTAATGTTTCAATAGGTGTAGATACCAACCTTAGCACCAAGTTTCTCCTTGTCCTGTAGTTGGTTCTTAATGGAGTATGCATAGCTCTCGAGTTCATTTCTGGACTCTACTCTCTCCTTTAGTTTCTTGTCATCGTCAGCGAACTTTTCAGCATCCTTGATCATCCTCTCAATGTCTTCTGGTGTCAGTCTGTTCTGGTCGTTGGTAATGACAATCTTTTCCCTGTTTCCTGTTCCCTTGTCCTCGGCCGATACTTGCAGGATACCGTTTGCATCAATTTCGAATGTAACTTCGATTTGTGGGATGCCTCTAGGCGCTGGTGGAATACCAGTGAGATCGAACTTTCCAAGCAAGTGGTTGTCCTTGGTCATTGGGCGCTCGCCCTCGTAAACCTGGATGGTGACGGTGTGTTGGTTGTCACTGGCTGTGGAGAAGATTTGACTCTTCTTTGTGGGGATGACAGTGTTGCGAGGGATCAACTTGGTCATTACTCCACCGACTGTCTCAATACCCATGGTGAGTGGGTTGACGTCGAGAAGTACGATAGCGTCGGTGTCCTGTTCGCCGCTGAGTACTCCGGCCTGGACGGCTGCACCGTAAGCGACGGCCTCATCGGGGTTGATGCCTCGGGATGGCTCCTTACCATTGAAGAACTCCTTGACCAGTTGCTGCACCTTGGGGATACGAGTAGAACCACCAACCAGTACGATTTCATCGACGTCCTTTTTGTTCATGTCGGCGTCTTCCAATACCTTCTGCACAGGTTTAAGGGTAGATCTGAACAGATCCATGTTCAACTCCTCAAACTTAGCCCTGGTGAGAGTTTCAGAGAAGTCTTCACCCTCAAAGAAGGATTCAATTTCAATCTTAACTTGGTGGCTGGACGAAAGCGCTCTCTTAGCCTTTTCGACCTCACGACGCAGCTTCTGTACAGCACGGTTGTCCTTTCTGATGTCCTTGCCCTTCTTCTTCTTGTAAAGTTTGATGAAATGTTCCATTACTCTCTGGTCAAAGTCCTCACCACCCAAGTGAGTGTCACCATTGGTAGCAACTACTTCGAAGACGCCGTTGTCGATGGTAAGGAGAGACACATCAAAGGTACCACCACCCAAGTCAAATACGAGCACGTTCTTTTCGCCTTCCTTTTTGTCGAGACCATAAGCGATGGCGGCGGCAGTAGGCTCGTTAATGATTCTCATGACATTGAGACCGGCGATCACACCCGCATCTTTAGTGGCCTGACGTTGGGCATCATTGAAGTAAGCGGGTACTGTGACAACGGCGTGGGTGACCTTCTTTCCGAGATAAGCCTCTGCAGTCTCCTTCATCTTAGTCAATACCATAGCTGAAATTTCCTCAGGTGCGAAGATCTTGTCGCCCTGAGCCGTCTTAACAGAGACATGAGGTTTGCTGTTCTTTTCAACAACCTTGAATGGGAAGAACTTAACGTCATGTTGAACGGTAGCATCAGTCCATTCACGACCAATGAGACGTTTAGCATCAAACACTGTGTTCTCAGGGTTGGTGGTTAGCTGATTCTTGGCGGCATCACCAATAAGACGCTCACCCTCAGCAGTGAAGGCCACATATGAGGGAGTGATACGGTTACCCTGGTCATTTGCAATAATTTCCACTCGTCCATTCTTGTAAACACCCACACTGTGGACAAAAGAAAACCACTGTTAAAGTAATACATATTGAGTGTTAATTACTTTGGTCACCAAATAATTTTATTATTATTAAGTTTAGTAGTAATTAGCAGGTCTTAGAGATTGGTATTAAAATTGGCTAACACCCAATAACAGGTATGTGTGGATGGAATCTTTCTCATTTAGTTATGAAAAATCATTTCATTATCATGTCCATCTACTAACAACATAATAAAAGAACAAAATATGATTATCAAAATTAAGTAATATGTTTATGATTCATCATTTTTTTGTGACTATTTGGCAATCATTCAGATAATGGATAACAGGTATAATGACAATCACATTCTAGAAGGATATACATTTTTTCAATTATTATAAGTTAATGCCTGTACAATGACATCTGATGGTAAGTGGCAATGTAATCTTGGGGTGGTAGTAAATCACACTAATTTGGTTAAATCTCTTAACTCTCAACTTCAAGATGCCTACAGTAAAATTGAAATGGAAACACCGACAGGCAATTTATAATAAAATACAAATAATTATGTCCAACTGGTGCACAAGCAAGTCAGCAAAAATTTATTTCATAAGATCCTATATATTTTAAAATGAGATTGAAAACAAATAAATATTCTTTCTAACAAATTCTACATTAAAAATTCAACTTTCATTGTAATATATTCTAATACTAAACCAACTCCTGGAAACTCAGTAGTATAGATTTATATGGATTAAATATGAAACACGACACATTCATTTAATAATGAAAAGGAATTATCAAAGATAAAAGGTAAAGAAGCGAGTAGAGTGGGAGTAAGAAGTAACACTTACCATGAGTAGGTGGTACCCAAGTCGATACCGATGACTGTGCCGATGTCCTTGTCCTTCTCCTTCTTTTCCTCGGCGAGCACGGCCGCCAGTAGGCACGTCAGCGCCAGCAAACTCCACCTCATTTTGTACGCTTCTTATCACAGTTTATTCTGAAACCAACGAACACACCTAATTAGAAAAATATTCAGATTCTAAATCTCTAGAATGTTCTCGTACGCACGAGTATTTACTGCGACCGATGGCACTACTCTGTTTCTAATTAGGATGTAATGTTAAAGGATTTTAATCGTTTGCGTTATGAATTCCCGTTTAATCGAGTTAATCACCAAGCATTACTACAAGTCAAAACTAACCGGCAGCTTAACCATTGATTCAACGAAATGACTCCAAGGACACGTAATCTCTTCTCAACTTATGACACGTCATTGAACACGACTGCGTGAAAGTAGACTAAAAGTACTTAAAATTTTGACGTAAAATATCGAAATGGAAAGTAGAAATTGTAACGGGATAGCTAAACGGAAAGCTAACGGCATATTCAACACAAATGTGGGGCGTCGCACCGGCCCACAAAGTATCAACTATGTCGATTGTCGAGAAGTTTCGGCGACATACCAAGCCTTCAGATTACCCTTTAGTTTTAATTAGAATTTTGAATATGCTGTTATATACTATAAGCAAGATTTTATAGGAAAATAGCTTTAACTATACAAATATTCTATTGTGATAAAAATAAGTCAAAGGTTATAAACCTATCCAAGTTGCTAAAGATCTATAGACGATTTGAAAAATTAAGTATCCAAATTGTTGAACTTACCAATTAATCTGCCTATACGAAAATAAGTCTCTTCTGATGTAAAACTCTTCACCGCTATCGTTTATTGAGCACTTTGAATGATTCACAAAAATTATTCTCTTTGAACAATGTCCTTACGCTTTCTGTTTCTGGGAAAGAACTGAAGTTTGACACGCGGCCGGCGCTATTATTTAGCGCTAGTGTCGATCGTGGGCAATTGCGATTGGCTCGCGTTTTGGTGACGTTTTCTATACTTGTACACGATTGGGCCAAGTGTACATATTTGGCGCTTTCTTATTGGCCCACGTTTATTAGTGGTAGAAATTGTGACTCGATAAGAGAAAAAGATAATGGCGTGAATTTCAAAATATTGCAACAGCCGCAAAGTGATTCAGCCAGCCTTCTCAATCTCTTAACTCAATACCTCAGATCAGTCCTGGATTTGTCAATAGGCCATATAGGCCGCGGCCTAGGGGCGGCAGCGTCCTAGGGGCGGCAGATTTCAGAAGATGATATATTATAGATTATTTTGCTATTAAAATGTCGTAAAAAATTGTAATTCCTGTTTTTTTACGCACTTTTTTAGTGACTAATTCAGTGCCTTCCTTGCTATGAATGGAATTTTTTTTATTTTAGAAAGGTAAATGGGGCGGCGGAAACAAATTGGCCTACACTCATAAAAAATATAAATCCGGCACTGCCTCAGATATGCCTCAGATGAAACATTACTGATTCAAAAAAATCACATGTTTTTTTTTTAAGATTGTACAGAAATAAATGTAACTTGTACAACCATGTAACTGGGTCGAAATATCAGTATTATAAAATACAAATCGTGAGTACCCTGTAATATGTACAGAATAATATGTACCGAAAATTACCTAATTACATGCTTTATTGTTAAAATTATTACCATCGTAATGTAATCGTACCTAATCGTTTGGTTTTTGATATCACTAGCCTTTAAAAAAATAACTTTTAACTTTAACGTCCAGTGGTCCTTTCACTCTAACACCTTTCCAGATAATATGTGGCAGGCAGCACTAGTCAAGCCTATACCAAAGAATTACAAAGCAGAAGAGTTGAAGGATTTTCGACCCATTAGATAATAATAATAATAATTCTTTATTTCAGGCAACGAGGCCCATAACATAAAAAAATGTCAAAGATACTTGAAGAATTACCTCTAATAAATTAACACATTATCTTAATTTTAATGAAATCCTCCCCAATTTGCAATCCGGATTCAGGGGTAAGAGAAGTACAACTACCGCCCTTATTACCGTGGTTGATGATTTACTTACTGCTCAAGATGCAGGCAAAAGTACTATTCTTGTCCTTCTGGATTATTCGCGCGCATTTGAGTGTATAAATATCCCGTTGCTCATGGCTAAGCTATCATACTATGGGCTCAGCACAGATGCAGTAAAATGGATTGATAGTTTTAGTTCAAAAAAGGTCACACTGCGTTGTCCTAGAAAACTAATTCACTGGCGAAAAGCAAACCTCATCATCCAATTCAAAGAGATGTAGCGCAGGGCTCTATATTGGGTCTTTTGTTATTTATATTTTATAGTTCAGATGTAACAAGCAACATAAAGAATTGTAAGTATCACATCTATGCCGACGACTTACAGCTATACACTTCTTTCGATCCATCAGAGACAATTTCAGCTGTGGATAAGCTAAACGAATATCTCCAACGTGTGTTCAATTGGTATTGAAATAACGCCCTAGTTCTAATCCACAAAAAACTAGCTACTTAATTATCGGCACTGACAAGAAAGCCAAAAAACTGTCGCACGCAATCCAAAAATAAGATTGGTGAGTGATATTGCAAGTCTTAGAAGTATGAAACCTGGGTGTCATCATGGATGAATCACTTAGATTCGAAAAACATGTTGTTAACGTCGTTCGAAACTGCTTTTACCGACTAAAAGTGTTGTATAGGTTTAGAGAGTACCTAGGTGAAGATCTCCGTATGACACAATGTGAGACATTAGTACTCTCTAAACTAAATTATGCTGATACTGTAATCGGCTCCAGACTGCTTGATACAGCGAGTTCAAAATGCCTGTGCAAGATTTTGCTTTAACATACCATTTAAGATAAGTAGATTAATGATGGTTTGTTTTAATCATATGAAATGTATGTATGTGACACTATAAGCAAAACTACGCGAACTCGCTTTCAGGGTGATCCACCCTGAAAACCAACGGTCGTAGTTTTACTGCGGCCATTGCTGCGCGCGGTCCCTTTTCATACAGTTTCACTGCAAATCAACATTATCATAGTTTTATAAGTTTATTTCTTTTTTCTTTTGTTATTGCAGTTACCTTATAATATAAAAATATTCTATTCTATTACCTATTTATAACAAAAATTTAATAATTTAATATTGTAATGTTACAATTTACAATAACTATGAATGGTTAAATATCCTCTTTTTTACATTATAATATCATTGTTAAATGTACATTATTAATGATTCGTTACTTTCCTTTGTGTTAAAATAACTCAATGTAATTTTATTTTCCTGTTTGAAAGGAAGAGCCAGCAGTATTACATTTTTATATGATATTATTATATTGAGTTACTACAGGTAACTGTTTTACATGCACCAACTTAAAATTAGGTATTCCGTCTATTCTTAGAAGCAACAATATTTGTAACGACTCTACACCAGACCGCCGGACCACACTGAGTGAACCACCTATTACACTGAGGTATAGGTAGGTAGCAGGTAGGCACGTTTTAGGTAGTACAAAATAAGGCTGTATGCCATTTACTGAATCTATTTACAAATTTTCTAAATACGATGAAATAAAACTAATTACATAAAAAAATAAAATAATTTATTTGCATCAGTACATAATGTCAAATAATATCTGTTATATCCCAAAAGCCACATTATAATGATAGGAACAATTTATCACACTACAAGTCTTATCATACAATTCTAATATTATATTAATATACAACAGAGTCTGTACTTATAGAACCCCAACAAAAATTGAGCGTTATTAATATTTACCATACATAAACCACCCTTAATATTAAATGACATACAAATGGAAACACATTCAATTATTAAAAAAAAACTACTGCTTATTTGATATTATGCTTAAGATTAATGGAGCAAAATATGTGATGATGCAATCGGCACCTGAAACAATAGCAAAAACATTCTATTGATACATATTAAATGTATAATATAAAACACAAAAAAAAAAATAGTACCGATCTATAGACCTTGAAACCATTCAACCGATATGCCCCAAAATGGTTTCATTTGAAAGGCAATAATGCAAAGATGAAGCGCTCATAGCCCTGCGGCTTGCGTCGATCTTAAGTGATCGACAAAGTTAAGCAACAGCGGGCGCGGTCGGTAGTTGGATGGGTGACCGATAGTGGCAAAAAATTCTTGAGCGTTTCCGTGCTTCGGAGGGCACGTAAAACCGTCGGTCCCGGTTGTTATCATAATTATGATAACAGTCGTTAAGCCATGTCGGAGGCCCTCGGGCGGTTTGAAAACTTCCGACGCTCGGGTTGGCCACTAACCCCTCCACCAATCCGCACTGGAGCAGCGTAGTGGAGTATGCTCTAGGCCTCCTCAAGAGGAGAGACCAGTGCCCAATAGTGGGCCATTAATGGGTTGAAGCCAATGCGAAGATGATTTGAGACTACTAAAACAATGCAATAGGCACATTTTAGATTTTCGACATTTACATACAATTTTTTTTGCGTGGTAGCACTCGTCGGGTATCCAAAAATATTTATGAAAAAATATATAATACAACGAACTAACCAGCTCTCCTCATACAAGTGAGGGTTTCCATGAGGATCGCCTCTACTTCCTTGCTGTCTCCAGACTTGGAGATCATTGCATACTCGCCTGACACCTGAAACATACATACATTCATGCTTTATTTTCTATTATTAACACTTTATGTGAATATTTATACATTTTAGACTCTAATCATTCTACAACATTTAGAAAAGAGAAGCTGCAAGTACTTTAGTTATACATATTTAATAGTCAGTAATATAAAAAATCTGAATTTGTTTATTATGATCTCAGTCAAGTCGCACCTTCAGTGGAAAAAAGGCATAAGATGAAAATTACAATTTTACAGGAGAGCAAAAAACTGTTAAAATATCAGGTACGTAGTCAAAGGAATTTACATTACGATTTCTTGCATAAAACCGTCAATATTAATGATAAAAATTTGGAAAAAATTGAGCATAATTATGTAGCAATCATATTAATATCTAAAATTCAAAGTCTAAATTCAAACGACTAAAGTTTTTTTTTTCACTGAGGGTGCGAAGTATTAAGTACAATATAAGTACCTGGTAAATAAAAAGAGGATGGTTAGGGAATTGGTCTTTAGTCTGCCGCACTATGTCCAGGTAGGGCAGGCCCGGCTTCACCATCAGGAAATCCGCGCCCTCCGCCACGTCACGGGCCTAGAAATACATAAAGAAAAGTTCTCAGATAATTCTATCATTTTTGGTGCTAAACGTCACGGACCTAGAAATACTTATAGAAAAGTTCTCAGATAATTCTATCATTTTTGGTGCAAAAGTGGGTACTGTGGGTGGTGTAAACTGTAAAGTAATCTTGCTACAGTAATCAATTTAAGTTTTAATTGACTGTAATGAAAGTTGTTCGCTGTTTCTATTGAAAAGTTTACGTTAATGAACACAACGACTTGAACGATAAACGGTGGGTCCGGGTGGTTTTGCTGATCTTCCAATTTCTTCACTTCATACGAACATAATTACAAAAATATGGCCAACTACAACAGCCATTAAAAAAATGGTTGTCTGTAAAGTCGGTTTACGGACGGTAGTTTAACGTGACAACGACATGACAAAACATTGATGAAGTAGTGCTCGAATATAATACTATCTCTGGAAATTAACTTATAATTAGAAACTTTTATCTTTATACTACAACGCCATCTAGAACTCCTGAACTAAACTATTTTTTCAGCTAGTTCCTTACT
Organism: Thymelicus lineola; assembly: GCA_963932265.1. Lineage (NCBI taxonomy): Eukaryota > Metazoa > Arthropoda > Insecta > Lepidoptera > Hesperiidae > Thymelicus > Thymelicus lineola. The sequence goes on from OZ010685.1 coordinate 1,607,730, forward strand.
GACTTAATTGTGTATATAGTTTTGTTCATAGATGGCGCTTTCTCCATTGTTCGCTCGCTCGCGTAACGCGACAGATGAGTCATGATTTATCGTGCGTGCACCCGGCATTCCGTTTTAATAGACGTTATCACGTCAAAAATGAAAGTCGCGCTATTTATGCGTGTTGTAATATGAAATCCAATGTGAATAGAGTACCGCGGCCCGGGCGGCCAGCCCCGCGCTGCCCGGCGGCAGCTGGTAGCACTTGCGGTCGCCGGCCATCGGCGAGCTCTTCATCGTGTCGCGGAACGGACCGTACATGGACGACGCGAACTTGCACGAGTATGACAGCACTGACACCTGCGAACCATTTTCATCGATATTATAGTACGGCAAACATTACATGGCGCGTCTGAACATAGGCTTTGTAAACTTTAGCGCATGTAAGACAGAGATAGCGACACGAACACGTTAGCAACGTGTGACTGAGGCATATACGCCGCGTACCGAGACCGAGTACCGCGTACGAGTTCAGACGCGCCAAGATACAGCGGCCGTATTATATATACTAAACAATACAATCAACAAACATATTGTTCCTTTAAGGGCAGATTTTCATTGGTAGTTCACTTATTCGTTTGTTACACAGCATGCGTGGGGTCCCCGCCCAGCATGAGATGTAACGACTACTGAAAGTCATAGGTCGGTATGAAAGCATGCATACCTAATCGTATGCCATGCAGAGTCTTCCGCAACCCGCATGGGAACCCAAACGACTAATGAAAATGTGCCTTTATAGTCTTACGCCCCAACTCATAGTCACTAACGGTTACTTTAATCACTCCTTAGTAAAGAATCACCATACAAATTCTGTACCAAGGAGCGACTTAAGTAACCGTTAGTGACTATTGTTGGGGCGTTAGAGTGTAAGGGGTCGTAGGTCCTGATGCACACAGGAGGAGTTTATGGCGCCAGATACGCCTCTTTAGGATAAGTGGGCTCCATACCACCCAGTTTATTCTTTACGGTACTTACTTAAGGCATGGTGTTGGACCCACCTGTAGGACGTTTGTCCCACAATTTCCATTTTGTATTTCCATGGAAATAGTGGGATACATACATCCCCATCAACAGTGAATTTTTACACGTTTTGGTGGTAATATGGGAAAGGCTATAAATATTCGGAGCCCCATTTACGTTTTGGCTGGAAGCGCGTCGATAATATATTCAATATTACTGATATTCGTGGGCGACAGTGACCAGACTGACTAGCATTTAGCATTACCTAGACAACCTCTCACCTGATTTTGAAGGCCATTAGCTACAAGCGCATCTTTAATTCCTTTTATTCTGTTGTCCATCATGTCTGAAGGAGCAACTATGTGTGCACCTGAAAGTAACGTTTAATTGTGATAAAACATAATGCATTACATTTACATGCCATTCTTGAACTGTATAAATTAATATATTTACCAGCTTTAGCATAAGCCAGAGCAACCTCAGAAATTCTCTTGACAGATGGGGCGTGGTCTATTGATCCATTAGGGGTGAGGACCCCACAGTGTCCATGTGAAGTGTATGGACACAAGCAGACATCGCAGGCCAGCAGGAGATCGGGAAATGCTGCTCGGAGCTTGGGCAATGCTTTTATTACAGGATTTTCTGGTGCATCGGCACTTGTGCCTTCTGAGTCCTGGAAATATTTAGATGGATTTATTGTATAAATGTGACAAGAAATGTAAACATTACAATGTTACCAAATTGGTACTTGCATATGTTTATTTTGTCATACCATTTTACTTTTTGTGATAAGTAATTTCCAATATCGTCCAATATCCTGTAACTGGCGGTAGTAGTAAAAAAGCCAGCTTCTACAACCGCGAGCCGCAAGTTTGGTCGAACTCTACAGTGTGTCCGGTCACGACCTAGAGATAATTTAAGGTTACAAAATATACCTAATTTCATCGACAAAAACACCCATATATGGGGGTCTATCCCCCCTCCTGTCGGAATGACCGCCATTTAATTTTTTTTTTATTCTTGTAGATACCTCTGCCGAAAAATGCCGATTTCTCTGGACATAAAGGTCCTACAGATGTAAAAAAAATGTTATTTAAAAGGTAGAAATAGCATCTATCAAATAAAAATAAACATTATGGAAAATTTTCCCTACAAAATATTGTAAAACATTTACAATGCTAATTTAAGTGAAAAAATTGACTGTTTTTTTTATTTTTCTTAACATATTTCAAAAACTAGCACATTGATACTATATTTTTTATTACTTTCCTAATACTTAAGGATATTACTTACAAATTGACGTTAAAATTATTGTTCTTAATTGCATAACTCGAGAGTTAGGGCTGTTTGAATATGACCCTTTTGCGAGGATCATAAATGTAGAGCGCTATTAATTTTCTATAATGGATTAAATAAAAATACACAATAACTTTTAAAAAACTTTTAATGGCATTACATATTATTATTAATTTAAAAATTGTTCAAAATGTCCACTCTATTTTGTAGACAGGTCACTGACCTTACAGCCATTTGTTGTGTGGCCCTTGATATTAAGGCTGTGTCGGATCTGCCATTTTAATGCCATTAAAAGTATTTTCAAAGTTATAATGTATTTTTATTTAATCCATTATCGAAAATTAATAGCGCTCTACATTCATGATCCTCGCAAAAGGGTCATATTCAAACAGCCCTAACTCTCGAGTACATTCATGATCCTCGCAAAAGGGTCATATTCAAACAGCCCTAACTCTCGAGTTATGCAATTAAGAACAATAATTTTAACGTCAATTTGTAAGTAATATCCTTAAGTATTAGGAAAGTAATAAAAAAATTAGTATCAATGTGCTAGTTTTTGAAATATGTTAAGAAAAATAAAAAAACAGTCAATTTTTTTCACTTAAATTAGCATTGTAAATGTTTTAAGATATTTTGTAGGGAAAATTTTCCATAATGTTTATTTTTATTTGATAGATGTTATTTCTACCTTTTAAATAACATTTTTTTTACATCTGTAGGACCTTTCTGTTCAGAGAAATCGGCATCTTTCGGCAGAGGTATCTACAAGAATAAAAAAAAATTTAAATGGCGGCCATACCGACAGGAGGGGGGGTAGACCCCCATATATGGGTGTTTTTGTTGATGAAATTAGGTATATTTTGTAACCTTAAATTATCGCTAGGTCGTGACCGGACACACTGTATATTACCTTTCATTTAGTTAACAAATATAAAGAATCACGCTAAAAACGGCAAATTATCGTGTCCTTGTGTAAAGCGAGTGATATACTTACAGTAAAAATCATCAAGAAAATAATGAAATGAAGGATATTTTGTGTAGAAGTACGCGCGAAGCCACACCTAATCGCAGAAATAATTTCGAACCAGGTATGCCTTCAACCCTTCTTAGGATTCTATATTTTCTTTATCTAACATCATTTGTGTATCAGGCTTTGCCATGTAGTGTATGCATATTCTATTGCATATGCCACTATAGTCAAAGTGTACAAGTAAACACAAAGTAAAGAAGTATATTTTCAATGTATAGGCCCCTGAGTGTGTACTGTGTAGTGATTTTAGCTTCCTTTATACACACTTGCAATAATAACTATATTATTATTATTTAACTATATTAGTTGAATGGGTGACCACTAGTGGCAAAAAAATCTTAAAAGATTCCGTGCTTCGGTAGGCATGTCAGTCCCAGTTGTTTTCGTAAGATAACAGTTGCTAGCCAAGTCAGAGGTCTTCATTAATAGGCTGAAGCTATTACCAAAACAATATCAATAAATGGTTGTTATCATGGTTACCTTTGGCAATGTTTCGACAATTCCAAAGATTAGGATTGACTTTAGTCCTTGACTGACCAGGTCTTTTAGAGCTGGAATAAGTTTATTTATGCCATATCTAAAAACATTGGGCATGCTTGATACCGCTTGCATTGCATCTTCATTTTCCCTGTAAAAAACCATAGATGTTAGAAAATGAAAGAAACTTTTGCATAGTTTTAGTTGAACCTTACTTAATATACATATATTTAGTTTTAAAAAGTAAAGATTTCTCCAAAAATTAATTTTCTAAAATATGGTATTTCTCAATTTCTCTGAAACTTTAGATAAAACTCTTTGAAAATATATATTCCTTTAAAAAATACATTAAATTTACATTAACAAACAGAAGAGGATTACATAAATATTAACTTCCAAGCCATTTCAGCGTTTATACAGCTGAGCCAGAATACAATGTAATGAGCTACAATACCAAAAAAAACAATATAAGGTCAACTCGGCGAAGACCGTCTGGAGGGTAGGACCGTACAGTAAGAATTACAACGAATTCTGAATAACTACAGCAAATACAACCCAGCGTACAAACACTTTAAACTGTTTTAGTTTCAATAAATTGACATAGATGGCGCTATTTATAACACAAAGAGAAAAAAATACGTATAAAATTTAGTCGGGCTATCAACTTGCAACACGACCTGGCAACACGTTGGCAAAAAAATATTTTAAGTGGTTTTTCATCATATTTATCAAGGTTTGTGTAGCTAATTTAATTAATTATCAATTTTATTATCTAAATATTATATTAGAATAGAATAAAACATATTTTTTATGAAGTTACATCTAGTGAAAAAAACCCATCCTCAAATTGCAATAGTGGAGAAGTCCGTCTAGTTCTTGGAGGGAAAGATCGGCATGTGCCGGTCTTCGTCGTTTCCAGATGTAATAAACCTTTTACGCCTAAGCAAATTTTATAAAATTAATCCTTATACATATGATTCGTATATTTAAGCTTCCTGCGTAGTGAGTCTCTCTTAAAACCTCTTAAGGTCTACTCTTAAAATCGATAATCGATATTTCATTTAAATTGCCGTGTTATTTTATTATTTTTCTTTGACTCATACATTTATTTTATTATAATATTCTATTTTATACTTTCGACGAATTTATCAGCACTAGCGCTGAAAAAAAAACAATTATAATATAAATATAGAAGAAGGTGTATTTTAGTACCTACTTCGATTAAGTAAGTTGGTTTTTAATCTCTTAAATGGTAGACCTAAAGAAGGCGATTCCTTTTAATAAAACTGATATACAAAAAAAAACGATTTTTTAATTTGATTTAATTGTTTTTTACCCCTGAGTTTCGATCTATACCGGACTTACCCGACATACGTATTTTTTTGCGATTTATGACGATAAGAGCGTTTAATATGAAAAACGATAGCACACATTTAAATGGCGTTGAAATACACACGCGTATACAATGTCTATATTCACGTAAACCGACTATTTGTAGGTTTTTTTTCCACAAGACGGTCTTATCCGACGTGGTAGTAAAGTCCGTCTATTTCACCCTTTTTTCAAAATTAATTTTTATTTCATTAATCGATAACCTTAAAGTAATTTTTAGAGTTTTTTTTAAACGCTTTTATTTAGCTTCACTTCGGAGCATCAAAGCATCAAATCGATCAAAATGCTACTCTATTTACACGGCAATAAGGTTTATATTTAGCTTCACTTCGGAGGATCAAATCTTGTAACGTTAATTTGAATGACTTCCCTTTAATGAAAATTGATGAAATTTGGCAGACATGTGTATTTCCGATGACAATACACGAAAATCAAAAAAAAAATTGAAATAAAAGCGTTTAAAAAAAAAAATTTTTTTTGGATTCATTTTTTAATAGTCAACTAAATTTGATTACCTAATTCAATAAAATTTGCCTAAAATGTTATAGAAATGGCAAAATTTGCCTAATGAATTAAATTTTTAATGAAGTATGCCGGTCTTCGACGAGTTGACCTTATTGTTTTTTTTTTTATTTGAAGAAAAATATGACTATGGCTATATGTTGTTTCCATTATCCATTCAAATTAAATAGGTAGGTTTGACATTAAAAGTAAATATTAAAAAGATAAAGTTAATCTCATCAAAAACATAAATGTGAAATGAGAGCCATGTTCAAAAAAAAGAATTAAAAAGTGTTACCAAATTCTGTGTAGAAAAGCCTAAAATTTTAGTGACAAGAACATGCAATTCAAGCTCTACATTTGACTTGGTTAGTTTTCATGTACCTACATAGGCTATATTATATTTGTATAATTATCTTCGTTAAGGTTGACGTAATACCTATGTCGGCTTCAACCCATTAATGGCCCACTACTGGGCACGGGTCTCTCCTCTTAAGGAGGCCTAGAGCATACTCACCACGCTGGATACCTATGTTACTTTTCTAAAACTTGTGTTGGTTGCTAACTAAAAAAACTAGCCAAGCTTGTACTTCAAATGTAAAGTTTGATTTACTTGTTCTTATGACTAAAATTTTAAGCTTTTCTACACTTAACTTGGCACCCATTTAGATCTCAATTTTTTTTTAAACATGGCTCTGATTTCACATTTATGTTTTTGATGGGATATCATTACTTTTCGTCTAGAAATTAATAATGTTTATAGAATAAACCTGAATATACCTATTGTTATTTATAAAATTACTCTATACAGTGGAACCGCTAATTCGCTAGTTTCACTAAAATTATCAATAATTTTCAGTTTTTAGATTTATTCCTTTACATACACCTAATAATCTACCTTGATGCCAAATATAAAGTATCTAGGTCATCTGGAAGTAGGTTATGTTTTTGATCCTATGTCAGTGAGTCAATCACCAAAATGCAGGTTTTTAAACGTTAAATTATCAATAACTGTTTGAGCTACATTTATGAAATTTTGAATTCTAAATAAGCTAAGGGGTTTTAATAAATGTGCCAAATTTAATGCATGTAGGTTAAATAGGTCTCGAGTTATGAAGGGGTCAAAAGTACCTCAAAATGGTTTGTGTGTATACTATACATTATAATAAAATGATAATTTACAAGTTTCTGATTTGTTCCTTTGTATTCATCCAACTATCTATCTGGATGCCAAATTTTAAGTTTCTAGGTTATCTGTAACTGGGTTAGAGTTTTGATCTATAGGTCAGTCAGTGATAAAAAATGACGATTTTTGGATGTTAATATCTAAATAACCGTTTGAAGTATGTTCGCACATATATATTTTGCAAGTCTCAATAAATAAGACAAATTTGACAGGTTTATGTGGAATAGTTTTCGAGTTATGAGGTGGTCAAAAGTGGCTCCAATGGTTTGTGTAATATTACACACAGTGCTGCTTGCCAGTTCGGTTTGCTTGAACATGGCTTGATACGCTACCGCGTGTCTAGATAAAGTTACCTATGAAAATATATCACTTGAAAAAGAAAATTAACAATTTTGTATTGGGAAACCTTACACAGCTACAAATTTTTTTAACAAATCAGTATATTATATAAAGTAATATATGTATAAGTAACTGACTTACAGCAGAAACACCGGATACATAATATTATGCGGTTGAATGCTCGTGTTAGGTTCTTGAAGCCGACGCAGGGTTGCGTTGAAATATCCGCCTTGTAGAACATGTTCTGGACTCAAGAACAGATTACTCATTTTGTTTGAAACTTTATAGTTTTGCGTGGAGAAACTTTAATTACAAATACTTAACCAATGCTTGAATATTTATTACATAACACATTCACGCTTGACTTATAAATTGCACATTTAAAACTTGTATCGTGTATGTAAAACCCAATTTATCAATTTATTAAAATTAAAATGCAAATCAACTAATAAAACCAACTTCGTGGATGCCCGAGTTGCCTGACGCAGCCTGACAGTCTGCTGTCTGTGGACTGTGCTGTGAGTGTGCTTGTCAGCAATGTCACTTGTCAGCACTACTATATAACCAGGGTTGCATTTAGGTACGTTGAAAAATATATGTAGTACAAAAAAATGAAAAATGAAAAGTATAGTATTTAAAAAAAATTATAGTACACTCAGTGTTGCCAACCATAGTTTTTAGAAAAGTAGTAGATAGACCAAAAAATCGGGCTTTAGCACTAGGAGGGGTCCCCGCATTTGTTGAAATGACAAAAATAATTTTACTTTCAAGTCAAGTAACAGGAAATATTGTTAATATAATACTCGCACCTGGGTTAATTCAAATTTAGGTAATATTTGATTTTTAATGGATTATTTTGATAACTTCATAAATCGATACATTTAATGGTCAAGTTGGTAGATATGGCATCACTGAGTACACTTTCATCAATTCGGTCGGATACAGGCACTGTCAAAATATTCAATTATGACGTAAAACTAAGCATTCGGGAGCAAACTTAAAATTATAGTATTTTAGCTATACTTAGATGTGAATAGAACATAGTACAAAGGGTGAAATTATAGTATAAATATTATAATTATAGTACAAAATCCAACCCTGTATATAACAAAATTAACAAAAAAGTACCTACTCTGTGGTCTTCTGTTAATTTGACTTTGACAGTTTGACATTATTGACTTGTCAGTGCTGTCAGGCAGACTCACTGTCAAGTGTCATCGAAATTCGAAAGATCAATCAATCCGTATGGCGTCTGGATGTTTGTGTATAATTTCCATTTATTTCTTAATTTCATAATTTTATTTGCTTTCTGAGTTGTATCATTCAGGGTTTGAGCGTGTCTGAATTGGAAATTAAAACACAAGTTTTTAAATGATTACTAATTTCTTAGCCATGAAGTTGTCATAACTTGTCTGTGATCGAAGCAGTCGAAGTGAAGTGAAGGATCGAATCGATGGTATCAACGAACGACATAAATAATCTCAGAAAATGTAGAGATTGTATAGGTTTTTAAACTTTTTGTATAAGTGTGCTACAATTTTCAACAAGGATATAGTAGATTGTGTTATTATGATACCCGGTTAATGAAACGGTATTTTCTGAGTTTTGAGCCTCTAGAGACGGTAACCTTGACTACACAATGCAAAACCAAGACGATTGTGCCATCAATACCAACAGCGTTGACAGCACATCGTCTGATCTCACCGTAAGTAGATTAGAAAAGGTGGAAACGCCTAAAAAACCCGAAAAAAAAGATGAAGTAGAGGACCCCAAACCTCGAATCGTACTGACATTTCGCTCGGAAAAGTCAGGTGCGAAAAGCAGCAACATGAAGATAGTTACTCCAGAGGAGAAACAGGAGGAAGTGTCACCGCGCAGGTCGAGCAGAACGAGACACACGAAGCAAGAATCTTTCGAAGAAAGAGAAGTCGAATCGATGTTGCGAAGAGAAAAAAGTCAGTCCCGTCAGCCTGTGTCTGAAAACGATGACACTTCGAACAGTTCCGTCGCGACAAAGAGATCGGCACCGCGCCGCGCGAAGCACACATCTGATGTGCTCTCCGCAGCCATCGCACTCAAGGAAAAGTCATACTATGACCCTATTCCAACTTCTACACAGAGGTTGTCACGCTCCATCAAACCCACGGCGAAGATCCTTGCCAATGAAGAATTACGCATAGGCCTGGAATCACAAAATAATGCCAGGATGGGTATACAGTCGGACAAGCCTGAGGAAGGAGTGTCTACCAGGCGCACGGGGCAAGCTAAAGCAGCGAGAACCACTGTGTCTGAAAAAAGAAGTACCAAAAGGAAGGTCCCGCACAACAAGGAACCTTCTGAGCCGAAGGATGGGAACTTAGTCATGAAGCTGAAGCACTTGTGTGAACTTGGTCTTAAAGCTGCAAGCAAATCAACAGATGAAGACAGTTCAGATGAGAATGATAACAGGTTAATAAATAAAATATTGTACCACTATTCAATAGCTATCTATATGTATTTGATTATAAAAACTGTATTTATGAAACAAGCTATATAATTTAATAAATAGCTTTGATATCATTGATTTATTTATAGAAAAATGTGAGCCCTCATGGGGCGGCTGGCAGATGTGAAACATCGAAAGTACAGATTATGACAGGAACTAAATATGGCATGATGAAAAAATACAATTGTGTTATTATATTTTTTATTCATATTTCCCTACCATAATAATATAGTGCGGCAAAGCGTCGCCACTCACCGCGCCAAAAATCAGGTTTAGCCCTCGCCTATAGATGTTTCACATCAAAAAGATATTCCAGTCTTAGCAACTGCATGTTTTGTTGCTGTCTTAAGCTGGTGCAAGGAAACTTGGAGTCCTTGCGAAGGTTCGGCGGTACTTCACACCGAGGCAATTGTTAACCTTATACAAAGCTCAGGTTAGGCCATGTGTGGAGTACTGTTCTCACATTTGGGCTGGTGCAGCCAAATGTCACCTTTCTGCTTTGGATTCGATGGAGAGGCGTGCGAAGAGGCTCATTGGTGACCAAGATCTGGTTAAGACCAATCTGCAAAGTCTCGAGCACAGGCGCAGAGTGGCCAGCCTCTCGGTTTTCTATAGGGCACATTTTGGAGAGTGTGCGCAGGAATTATTTGAATTAATTCCCCTTCCCCGTTCCACTATCGAACGTCACGACGCACGGCGGGTATCCACCCTTTCGTGGTAGACATCCCGCCGGTACGGACGAGGCGGTTTGCATCGTCATTCATTATGCGCACCGCGAAGGATTGGAATAGCTTGCCTGCGTCTGCGTCCCCACCCACCTATGACGTGGATGACTTCAAGAAAAGAGTGAATAGGCTTTTATTAAGTTAGTGCGCTCACCATCCTGGACCATATCTTCACTTACCATCAGGTGGGATTATGGTCAAGCATTAACTTATTTTATGTAAAAAAAAAAAAATATACAAACCCTTTACTAACAATTGTTATATTGATTACGTGTTTTTGTTGTAGTGAATTCAATCCGGACGAAGCAGAAGGTGAGGATGAGGAGATAGATGATGACACTGAGATCATAAACAAGCTGCTGGAGGCGGACGAGGAGGAGTGGGACGGCGCGTCCAGCGACGACGAGTACCTCCTGTCCGGCGACAAGTCGCAGAGCGGCCGGCCGCGGCGCTCGCGCAGACTCTGCTCCAGCTACGCCAACGACAGCGACAACTCAATACCAAACACACTGGAAGAAAAACCCAAGTACGTTGAAAACGTTTCACTCCTTTTACTTAATTTTCACATGTTCGAACGGCATAAAGTCATTATTACGAATCCTATGAGACTTTATTAAAATATCCAAAATAGGTTTAACCTTTTTCCTAACCAACAGTTACAGTTAATAACTGTGTATGAAAAACATGAGAGGTGTCAAGGGACACCCGGATGGAACGAAGTTCCTTTCGATTTAAGTATTGTTTTTTGAATCATGAGCGTGATTCAGAAAGTTGTACAGCGCCATCTCTGTAAAACTTTCTGAATCACTTCAAAAAAGTGTCGTCATTCGTAAGAATCAAAAAGTGTCGTAAGAAAATTTTCCGTCTAGCCCCCTTTCACAACGCGCGATAAGGAACTTTGTTCCAATAAATGTAAAAATAGTAATGCTCCTGCTGCATCTGCTTTAACCTTAATGGTAACGGCTACACTTAAATGGGCTTTACTTAGCGCGTTAAACCGCACATGCGTCCAACAGAATTAGAATCTTTTCAGGGCATCCTTTCATGTGTCTTATTTGAGTAATAGAATACAAAAAGTTAGCATAAACAATATTAAGTCATCGGGGTCACCGGCTGTGATGGGTGTACCGCAGGGCTCGATCTTGGGTCCGTTTCTTTTTCTGGTATACATTAATGATTTACCACATTATGTAAAGAACCAAGCGGATATTGTACTATTTGCTGATGATACATCACTAATAATTTAAGTGTGAAAGGAATAAAGTAAATTTCGACGACGTAAATAGTGCTCTTTCGAATGTGTCGCGTTGGTTCACTATCAATAACTTACTATTAAATGCAAAAAAAACGAAATGTATCGAGTTTGTGCTACCTAATGTTAAAAAAGTCAGCAAATCTCTTAAACTAAATAACGAAACATTGCATATGGAGGAATCGACGGTCTTTTTAGGGGTGACCTTAGATAGTAAACTTCAATGGGGCCCACATATAACAAATCTCGCGACAAAACTCGGTAGGGCTGCTTTTGCTGTTAGGAAAATAAGGCAGTATACAGACGTCGAAACTGCTAGGATAGTCTATTTTGCTTATTTCCACAGTGTTATGTTTTATGCCATCTTGCTGTGGGGCAAAGCAGCCAATATAAAACAAATTTTCATACTCCAGAAACGGGCAGTTAGGGCTTGTTGGCGCATGAGCTGCATTCATCGACAATATATTTATTATCTACGCGCGCAAGATGTCTACAACGCGCAACAACAGTCTGTGGCAGCTGCCGGTTGCTGATTCGTCCGCGACGACGATTGCTCAGCGGCCCAGCCAATGGATAGCCGCTGACCACTACTGGTCATCCCCTCTCAGCGATGACCACGCAAATTTGAATACTTTGAATTCTAACTTGTTCGCTACTACTTACGCTAACGACAATACGCAAAAATTTAATTGTAATACGCTAAATACGAAATTATACGATTTCCATATATATTCCGGCTTTTCATTGTGGGAAACTCCTGGACGGCCGGAACAGGGCTATTTATAAACTTAGGTCTCGGGAATCTTTGCGTGAAAAGTTCAAGGAAATAGGTATACTTACAGTAGCTTCCCAGTATATCTTTAACAATGTAGTGTGATGTGGTATTAATTAGCATATAAGATCATACATTGTAACTTGGAACAGTCGTAATAAAGCACTCGTGTTAACAAGACGTATCATTTTGATTTCCCCCCTTCCCCGCACTCCGCATGGCGACCGTGACATGCGCTCGAGCGTCGGGCTATCGGGGTTCCAGGAATTAGTGGCCTACGTGACCGATGTGCGCGGGCGCTACAATTCGCGATTCAGCAGTTTTGGTCTAGGTGTGTCGTGTGAACTGAACAATGGAACTTTCCTTTGTTTCGAATAGCGTGAGCGTCACTACGCCTCTCAGAATTATAAGTTATTTTTGTGTGGTAAAAGAAAAGCAAAATGGGGAAATCATACTCTAAGCAAGAGGAAAAGGAGGTAATCATCACCCAAACCGCAGCGGGTGACAACGGAGCTACCGGTGTTGCGGAGCACCACCTGTACACCAGCAACGTGCTGCTCGGTACAATTTTGGCCATAGCAGGGCTATTGGTGGCCATAATCCTTATAAAGTACTACAAGCGTTGCCACCAAGGATGGATGCGGAAGGAGCTGCGTAACGAGGTGCTGCGCAGGGTCCAGTCCAGGCTGTCAGGCCGCGGTGGCTTGCGTAAGGGCCAAGGCGCTCTGGATGACGAGACCGGCATCTGATGCGGTATGTGTATAGTGCAGTGAAGTGAAAATATAATAGGAGTGCGCGAGTGCTATTAGTTTGTTAGTTTCCTTAGTTATTATAGTTTCTGGACAATGAGTATATATATTATATAAAAATACATATAAATATATATATAATATATATCATCATAACAAAATATTAATTTTTATGGAGATAGAGATCCGTTTAATTTTAGAAAAGTTAGAAAACATAAGAGTAAGCTTAAGAAAATTAGGTCCTAAGAGAAGACAAGAAAAAATTGGGTTAGATAAAATAAATAATGCTAAGTTGTTATACAATACATATAAAGAAATATTAAAATCATTAGATAGTTCCCAGTTGTCAGGAGAATTAACATGTTATATTTTAGATATATTGGATTCGAGAATTAAGAAATCTTTTGATAGTATATTGCGTTATAGTGTTAAGAATACAGAAGTAATAACTCAAAGTAAAATGGAGGAGAAATTTGATTTAAAGGCAGCGGGAAGCCTTATTCCTGTGTTTGACGGAAAGGAGGAAACAGTAGAGAGGGCTATAGAAGGCATAGAGATGTTAGACAGTATTTTAAAAGATGGTAATAACAAGAAATTATTAATTTCATTTGTGCTAAAAACGCGTTTAAATAAAATATCTAAACTTAAACTGAAGTCGGATTATGATAATGTTTCAGATTTAATTAGTGACATCAAGAAATTTTTAATCACAAAGAAATCAACTAATTCTTTGTTATTACAATTAAATAATGTCAGTCAAAATGAAATGTCTATTGATGAATATGGTGATAAGATCGAAAAATTGTTTACGAGTCTCACAATTGCGCAAGCCGGCGATAGCCCAAAGGCAAGCGAAATTTTGAGACCCTTAAACGAAAGCTTAGCTATTAAAAAGTTTGCAGATGGCCTTAGAAACAAGCGCTTAAGCACGATCATCGCTGCACGCAACTACACCGAGCTCAACGTAGCTATCCAGGCAGCCAAGGATGAGGCGCCGGAGCAACCGTCGACATCCGGTATGGTTCTAAATATGAGAGGTAAGTTTAGAGGTAGAAAGCCACAATATTCTACTCGAGGTAACTGGCAGCCGCAGGGTCAGAGCAACTCACATCATTGGAATAATACACGCCAAATATATCGTCCCCGTGGTCGTGGATACGGCTATGGCGAATGGCAGAACGCAAGACAAAACTATATGGTACGTAATAACAATAATAACACAAATTTTAATAAATACAAGGCTCAGCAGAATGTATATCGAGGAAGTAGTCAACGAGGTCGTTCTGGTAACTACTCTTACAGTCGTCGATATAATAATACACGTAATTATCAAATGTACCCTTGCTCTAATGATAATAATCAATTAAGCCAATCAGGAGACAAGGAGCCACAAACGTGTGACACCACGGAGTTTTTTCGAGCATAACATATTAACTTGTGATGGATTAACAACAGTGTCATTAGGAATTAATGGTCAACAATGTTCATTTTTATTAGATACAGGTGCGAGTTTATCCGTAATTCATAAAGATAAAATTCCTAGTAACATTAAATTATATCCTAGTAATACAGCTATAAGAGGAATAGGAGGCTATATCAAATCTGAGTATGTTGCTTCAGTAAACCTAAAGTCACATAATGGCATACTATTTCAATATACGTTTCACGTACTGCAGAACATGCCATGTTATACTGATGGTATTATTGGATCAGATTTCTTAAGAAAATATAATGCTATTATAAATTTTCCGACACGACACATAACTTTAAAAACGGAAACACAAAAAAGTGTTATGCAATTTGAAACGAATACAAGTAGTAATATTTTTGTTACTTTACCAGCCAGAAGTGAGTCTGTGCATTTTTTTAATATGGGTTCTTGTTTGCAGTCCAATAGAGAATACCTTATTTTGCCAAAAGAATTATCAAATAATATATTTTTAGCCAGTATTATAGTGAAACCGCAAAACGGTAAAATACCGGTACGAATATTAAATGTAAATGATAACGATATAAAATTACCAATTTTTAAACCAGAGCTTGAGCCTGTTTCAGACTATAATATCCTTAGCTTTGTAAAGTCTAGTAGTAGTGTTGAACGAGTTACAAAATTATTACAAATTTTAAAATTGGATCATTTAGATGCGGATATTCGTAAACAAATTCGAGACATTTGTGCGAAATATTCCGACATATTTTATTTAGAGGGAGATAAGTTAGGTACGACAAATATAATGACACAGTCTATTGATTTACAACCTAATACAAAACCTATTTACGTAAAACCCTATAGATTACCGAATGCAATGAAACCAGAAGTTGATAAGCAAATTAGAAAAATGTTAGCTGACGATATTATTGAAACCACAAATAGTGACTGGAACAGTCCCATCCTTCTCGTTCCAAAAAAAGGTGACAATAATGAGAAAAAATGGAGATTAGTGATAGACTATAGAAAGGTAAACAGTGTTATTCAAAATGATAAATTCCCATTACCACATATAGCTGAAATACTAGATTCCTTATCAGGTGCAATATATTTTACACATTTAGATTTACAACAGTCTTATTATCAAACAAATTTAGATTCAGATAGTAGAAAAATAACAGCATTTACTACAGACACTGGTCAATATCAGATGAAACGCTTACCAATGGGGCTTAAAATATCACCTAGTGCTTTTTCTAGAGTGATGTCCATTGCTATGTCTGGTCTTACTTGCGAGAAAGCATTTATTTATATGGATGATATTATAGTATTTGGACGTAACATAGAATCACACAATAAAAACTTAATAGATGTTTTCGAGAGACTTAGAAAAGTAAATTTAAAAATTAATCCATGTAAATGCGAATTTTTGAAACCTGAACTTTTATATTTGGGACATGTAGTTTCGGCAGAAGGTGTGAGTCCCGATCCTGAAAAAATCAAGGTACTGAAAAATTATCCAGAACCTAAAAATTCAGATGAAACACGTCGTTTTGTAGCTTTTTGCAATTATTATAGAAGGTTTATACCATTTTTTGCTCAAATTACACTACCATTAAATAAATTGTGTAGAAAACATGTTACTTTTAATTGGACAACTGAGTGTAAACAAGCATTTGAACATTTAAAACAAGCTTTGATTTCTCCACCGATTTTACAGTATCCTGATTTTTCACCCGACAACGAATTCATATTACAAACGGATGCGTCTGGCACTGCTATTGGTTCAGTGTTATGTAATAAAGATAGGAGACCTATTGCATACGCTAGTCGACCATTAAACAAAGCAGAGTTAAATTATCCGACCATACAAAAAGAGTTATTAGCGGTGGTATGGAGCGTAAAACATTTTAGACCTTACCTTTACGGGAAAAGTTTTACTATCTTAACAGACCATAAGCCGTTAATATACCTATTTAGCATGAAAGACCCAGCTAGTCGTTTAATTAAGTTTAGGCTACAATTAGAAGAATACGATTATAAAGTTGCCTACATACGTGGTAAAGACAATGCATCGGCTGACGCATTAAGTAGGGTGACCATAACATCTGACGAACTGAAAAAATTAAATGAAACAATTTTTGTCATGACGAGGGCTCAGAAGAGAAAGAAAGAAGAAGAAGATAAGGCAGTTAGTAGTGACAGAAATACAAGTTTTCCAAATATTTCCTCTCAAAGTTCAAGGCCTGATCAACCGAGAATAGGAGAAATATTTCGAATACCTTGTGATTCTGTGGAAATGAAATTTATTGAAAGAAAAGATTTAGATAGGTTAAGAGAAAGAAAACAAATTACGAAGGAAAGACAATGTTTTGTGTACGTACACGACAGTCAAATAATATATATAAATCTTAGCTACATATCGCATTTTACGCGAGACGAATTTGCGAATATGTTAAGTGATTTTTGTAAAGAGATAAAAGTAGAAAAGATATGTATAAAGAAAACAAAAGATAACGCGTTATTTATAAAGAAACTTTTGAAGGAAATACAAAGTAGGAAATTGTGGTCCGGACCACAGATCAATATCCTTAATAAAAATGTTAAAATAATTGTCGACGATAAGGAAAAGACTATAATAATAAATGATTTTCATTTGTTACCAACGAGCGGACACGCAGGGGTTCGTCGAATGGTTAACAATATTAAAAGGAAATACTACTGGCCAGGATTTGAAAAGAGTGTTAGAGAATATGTGAAGAAATGTAGTAAATGTCAAACAATGAAATATTCGCGAAATGTTAAGGAACCAATGGTAGTAACGACAACGGCAGATAGTGCGTTTGATAAAATATTCCTTGATATTGTAGGTCCCATGGATACAGATGTCGAAGGTAATACTTACATACTTACAGTTCAGTGCGAGCTTACGAAGTACATAGAAGCGTATCCTCTCCAGCGGAAAGATACGGTAAGTGTTGCACGAGCTCTTGTAAATAATTTTATCCTTCGCTACGGAATACCCAAAGTCATCGCAACCGATCGAGGCACCGAGTTCACTTCGTCAACGATGAAAGAGGTTTGTAAATTACTACAGATATCTAAATTACATTCGACTGCTTATCACCATCAATCTATTGGTAGTTTAGAAAATATGCATAAACATCTCGTTGCCTATTTGAGAATACAATGTGATGGACACCCTGAGGCATGGAGCCAGTGGCTACCATTTTGGTGTTTTGTTTATAATACATCTGTGCATACTTCTACAAAATATTCTCCATTTGAATTGGTATTTGGAAAACAATGTAATATTCCTAGTAATTTAAAACATACTGTAGAACCATTGTATAATCCAGATAACTATATGTTAGAATTGAAGTATAGGTTACAAACTGCTCAAAAAGATGCTAAAAGAAATTTGTTAAATAATAAATTGGATAGGAAAAGGTATTATGACAAAAATGTAAACACTGTAACATACAATAGAAATGATTTAATTTTAGTTAGAAATGAGACAGGAAACAAACTAAGTGAACTGTATAAAGGTCCGTATACGGTTATAGATGACATTGGTCCTAATGTTAAAATAAAATATAGTAATGGTAAAATTGATATTGTCAATAAAAATAGGACAAAACCTTATGTAACTTAGAATTATTGACATTACTTATGTGTCTTAATATTGTTAATTTCTTTTATTATACTTATTAGTATTAGCATTATAACGTGTTAGACAATAACATATTTTATACAAAAAAATTATTAACTGTAGTTATAATTTTTTTTTTCTTCAACCCCGGTGATGTGATGTGGTATTAATTAGCATATAAGATCATACATTGTAACTTGGAACAGTCGTAATAAAGCACTCGTGTTAACAAGACGTATCATTTTGATTTCCCCCCTTCCCCGCACTCCGCAGTAGTTTTTATACGGAAGAATATACCTAAACGCGTATAAACAAAATTTTGATATGAATAATCGCCATACGACAAGAATGCATCAATTAGTTACGCCTTCGTTCCGCCTAAGTAAAGTGCAGCGATCTTTCATAGGGCTTGGTATACATTTCTATAATAAAATCCCAAAATTAATACGTGACTTGCCAATAATACTTAATTAAAATCTTACCTACCCGTAACTACTGCAATTTATTATGTATGATTATACGGAGCGGGCAGATGGCCGAGCTATTGTCACACAGGCCAGACTGAAAATCGGTGTCGTCTCGTACGACTTAAGCCGAGTCTGGACCATTTCGAAGGACTTGCTGCAGCGCAGACATCATTTGTTACTGTTTTTTCTTTTTTTTTAAGATTAGGGGTCTTATGGCCTTATTCATAAAAGGTTAATAACTTTTTTTTTTTTTTTAATGGGTGATGGATGTATTTTCATACGTTTTGTCGTTTTCATAAGTAAAAGACTAAAAATTCCTTTATCTTTGCTTGTTTTTGTGAATAAGGGAGTGAGACTCTTAGATTTTATTGTTTGTGCTTTGCTCTTTCGAATAAATGCTTTTTCTTTCTTTCTTTCTTTCTTCAATAGAAACTTTCAAAAAACGTGTAAAGACACAATTGTTCGGCAAGGGATATTATAGTGTAGACGAGTATTTAAATGACAAAGACACATGGAAATGACCAGCTCTGCAACCAGTTCCGCTCAGAATAGTAAATACTTTTGTATTATTATCTTTTTTTTGTAATATTTTTTTAAAAGATGTGCTGAGGAGTTTCTTTAGGCTTTTCTTCTCCTCCACGACAAAGCACCTTCCGAAAAGCCAAAAAATGACGTGCATAAGTGTATCAGTGATACCTACGAGTATATGAATAAAATATTTTGACTTTGACTTTGAAGAAACCGCCACCTATTTTACCGCCTAATGTGTATTAAATGACATTAAAAAACGGCCCTTTTAGCGCGCTAACTTTTGGCCATACTTGCGTAATGTTAGAATTAATGCATTAGGATGCAGATGTAGCAGGGATACTATGAAAATAAATAATATGTCACGACAGGAGTCGCCCCCGTCGGTCGTCACGCCGCACTACGACTCGTGTTAGCTACGAGTACGGTTCACTGGACCACTCTGAGCGACAGTTCGAAAATGAATCTAATGGGTAAGTCTTTGTTATCATTATCTCTTAAATACCCTATTAATATACATCCGCCAAGCGAACCAACGTAATGAACTTTGTTTTATAGGGAGTTTTCACCGAAACGTAAGAAGACTCGATCCTTTGAACCTGATGAAATAAAGGTAGAAGCTGACGGTGATGAAAATAGGTGAGTTAAGATCATTAGGTAGTCTAATACATAATTCAAGTATTTGTTTTTTATCAAGCAGAGCTCCAACAATCCTGTGCCTATAACCAATAACTTCCTTTATGCGTAATACTAATAAATGTTTGTCTTGGCCAGTACTCCGGCGCTGGGCGAGGACGGCGAGGAGGCGGCGTGCCCGGCGGACGCGGACACCGCCGTCGTCGCCACCTGCTACTGCGAGGAGCCCAGCAATGTTTACGCCGAGCCCAGCGAGCTCACCGGTACACTCTCATACTTTCATTCATAGATGAAGCATTAATAATCGTCACAATCAATATGACGCCTCTATCAATCAATTGTTCATCCATGTCTTTTAATTTGAGGTGACCTCTAATAGAACTATATGATTCATAACTGAAAAATGTATCATTAGGCCAGTGCCGATACCTCTGAAAACGGTAAAAAAATGAAAAAAATAATAGTAGGATGAAACCCATTGCAAAAGGAAGAGAATATAACAAAAATGAAAGGAAAAATAATTTACGGGCGATCTGAGGTCGGGAAGTGGGGGGAGGGGGGGTTTAAGGGTAAAAAACGGTTTATCTCAATTTCCAGCAAAACTACAAGTCCTATGGAAAAAAGTTAAATAGCAAAGTTGTAGGTAATAAAAAGGTCTACAACTTTTGCATTTACACTTTTTTACATAACCTCAAAATTTATGTGAAAAATTCAAATAACCAAGTTTTTGGTTTTTTATTTTTATCTTTTACAAAAATATTTCTTTTTTCACGAAATTTGGTGAAAACTTACCTTTTTATTTCCCAAGTATACTGTATTTTTTTTTGATTTGAAATATTTATTTTTTCACCTTATTTTGACTTAATATCGAAAAAGCACCCTAATTTTCAATCGAAAATTCACCCGTCAAAATATCCGCTTTTTTAAAAAAATCGGTGGGTTTTTTATTTGCTAAAATCTCTACTTCCTGATGGTTTAAAAAAAGATATACACTACTATGGTAAATTTTCTCAGAAAATACAATGAAACGACAACTATTTTTGCATGTTTTTTGCAATCTTTATGGATTTGTAATTTTTTTGCTTATTAATTTAACATGGATTTTGACGTTTTTGGATTAATTAAAGTGTAAATTTTAATAAATACCTTAAAATTTTAAATAATTATTAAAAAAATATACTTAAAAACTCGAATCCGAATAATTTTTGTGAAAATAGTTGTCGTTTCATTGCATTTTCTGAGAATATTTAACATGGTAGTGTATATTTTTTTATATACCATCAGAAAGAAGAGATTTCAAAAAATAAAAAACCCACCGACTTTTTAAAAAAATCAGATATTTTGACGGATGAATATTCGATTGAAAATTAGGGTGTTTTTTTCGATATTAAGTCAAAATAAGGTGGAAAAATAAATATTTTTAATCAAAAAAATTACAATATGTTTGAGACATAAAAAGGTAAGTTTTCACAAAATTTCGTGAAAAAAGAAATATTTTTGTAAAAGATAAAAATAAAAACCAAAAACTTGGTTATTTGAATTTTTCACATAAATTTTGAGGTTATGTAAAAAAGTGTAAATGCAAAAGTTGTAGACCTTTTTATTACCTACAACTTTGCTATTTAACTTTTTTCCATAGGACTTGTAGTTTTGCTGGAAATTGAGATAAACCGTTTTTTACCCTTAAACTCCCCCTCCCCCCCACTTCCCGACCTCAGATCGCCCGTAAATTATTTTTCCTTTCATTTTTCTTATATTCTCTTCCTTTTGCAATGGGTTTCATCCTACTATTATTTTTTTTGTTTTCAAAAATTATCGGCACTGGTCTACATGTGATTCATGCGTCAATAAAATAAATGTGAGGGAATGCTTTACAATACGCTCGACACGATTATAGCACTTGTATAGATATCATCCTCAGCTGACAGTATAAGGCGCCCATAATACTGGACGTGGTCAAGTGAATACGTTATATTTCAGAGCCGGTGTTCTGCCAAGCGATCGAGATGGTGGACGGCGTGCGCTGCGGCTGCTCGCACGAGGCGCGGCGGGAGGCGGCGGCGGCGGGGGCGGGGGAGGGGGGCGGCAGGGTGCTGGCGTCGCTGCTCCGCGCCGGCCCGCGCGCGCCCTTCTTCCTAGCGTGCCGGCTGCACGCGGCGCAGCTCACGAAACACATGTGCTGCCCCACTTGTGGCCTTTTCTGCACACAGGTAATACATTACTACTATAAAATACACAATGTGTTGCAACTTATGTTGCAGCAATTCCATTCCTAAAACAGTACACCCTTGTACCCTTGTTCCAACAGTTGTAGTATGGCGTCATGTTATAATTATCTTTTAATACTTATCTGGGTATTAAGAACCGGTAAATTGTACTTTTGTGCTATTCAAATTCCAAAGTTTAAAATAAAACTCTCTTCGGAGTACGCGTGTCTGATACAGGTATTAAGAAAATATAGCCACAGTGTATAATGTAATGTATTTATGTATGTATTTGAATATGATTTGAATGTAACGTGTGTTGGTTAGGGCATATTCTACCAGTGCTCGCTGGGGCACCTGTTCCACTTGGAGTGTGGCGTGCTGGGCTCGGAGGGCAAGGCGCGGCCGGGCTGCCCGCACTGCGGCGTCACGTCGTACCGCTGGCAGCCCGCCAACCGCGACACGGCGCGCGTGCAGGTGCACATGCACTGCAGCAATGACCGGATCTACCTGCCCGATCAGAGGGTGCAGTGGTGAGTGTACATTGAGATTTATTTATTTATCAACTGGCCCACCTGCTTTTCCAATCTGCGCATTATGTAAGTTAAAATTGAAAACAAATTTATAACAATTGGTCCTTCGAGCCGGATCTGAACAAAAGAGCTTAGAGTTATAAAGAATCTAAAAAATCAAAATCGGTTCATTCGTTCGAGAGCTACGATGACATGTAGACAAAGTTACAGACAGCGTCGGGGATTAAAGAGACTAATTAAAATTAATTATAATTTCAGTACACCGGCCTATCTAGGTTTCTCAACTACGGACAAGGCGCAGGTCGAGTCGGGTCCCGTGATACCCGAGGACCTCCTGCCCGCACTGCCCATAGACCTGAAGAAGATGTGCGAGGAGAGCGCTGCGGCCGACCACGAGGAGCTGGTAGCCGAGGACCACGCCGAACGGTTGTACGACGCCATCGTGAACGGAGAGAACGTTGAACAACTTATACCGAAGATTGGTGAGCTATACCACTGTTTAACGATTTGCAGTAACCAATATGTAACTTAATATAAAAAATAATGCAGTTTACTTGTCTTTTACACTTACTTAATTTGTTACATCCTATCATCCTACAATCCTTATTTGGACGTAGTCAGGCTAGGCGCACTCCGCACTTTTGGTATGATGTTACAAGTACATCCTGCGTTCGACGTGTCGGGACAATTTCAGAAGGGCTGCCACGCCGTGTCATACATTCGTAATATATCACACATGTCATGATAAAAAAAAGACAACCCTGACGTTGTCAGAGAGGAATTTTATTGTATTGTGTCGGAGCAAGAGTCGCTATTTATTAAAATGACTTTGCAGAGTGATTCTTCTTTACCTATAGGTACTATTATTCACAATGTGATGCGGTTTGCAATTTAACTCCGCATTGAATTCCATTAAATTGTAATGTTCGTTCTGTGGTTGTCAGTGCGTGCAAGTGCTCACACGCTGAGTGCGTCGCTCGGGTCGCGTGCGGGCGACACGTGCGCGCACGCGGCGGCGGCGCGCGGCCGGCTGGGCGCGCTTTACGCGCTGCAGTACGCCGGCGCCGCGCTCGATGCGCCCGACGCCGCGGGCCGCACGCCGCTCATGCGCGCCATACTCGGTCAGTTGTGATGTTTTAACTGCCATACTTATAATTTTATTTTAAAAACGTGTTTTATAAAACTTAAACAATTTGCAGAAAAATGTGCAAAATTGTGTATGTATCTTTTGTATGTATTTCTTTGTGTGATTGGGTTATATAAACAAAATAATAGGTATTGCAGCCTTTGAAAACAGTAGAAACAGCACGTTCCTATTATATTTTCTGACCTACCATAAGACATCAACAAAGTTATTTGTAAGTGCAAGTGCATTTATTCATTGGAATGTCAGGACCAGCACCAGTGTATAATACTAACCCTACCTCCACCAATCTTTCCCAGTTATCATTTGCCATAAGACCATTATATACAAAATCACCAAATTATTTGAGGCCTTGTTATTTCTTGTGAACAGCTTTACTAGACAAAAACTCTCCTGAAGAGATGGAGGTCGAAACCAGTGAGGAGCCCTCGGAAGTTATGGAAGATGTAAAATATATAAATGTCGCGGATGTAAAGGATGAAGTTCAAGATGAAGACCAGACGGAGACGAAACATGAAGTTGAAGGTGAACTGAAAGAAGTGAAGGCGGAGAAAGTTGGAGAATCAGATGAAGAGAAAGAGGGGGAGGAAAAAGATGGGGTTAAAGGGAAAAGGCAGCTGGGAGTGGATGTGGATAAGGACATCAAGGATGACAAGCCCAGTGATGAGGACCTGATGAAGGTGATCCGCTACCTCGTGGCGGCCGGCTGCGACCTCGGCCTTCCTGTGAGTGTCACATTATATCTACATACATTTTCTTCTAGGTATTTATTATTATAGCTTTTATCATTATTATAGCTTTATTTCCCATATTTATAAGTACATCTTAATAATCAGCAAAATATTTAGTTGGTTTATGGGCTCTTCCTCTCGCATTAGTTTCCTGTGCCGCAGATGGTATGGACAAGACAAATATATCTGTCACATAAACATCTGCCTTGGCCTGAAATCGAACTATGTGTCCATGTATGTATGAACCAGCTTCCACAAACACTGTACTTTATAACCTAGATTAGTGGAAATAAACGACTTTATTATTATTATTAAAAAAAATGTTGTCTGTAAAGTCGGTTTACGGACGGTAGTTTAACGTGACAACGTCATGACAAAACATTGATGAAGTAGTGCTCGAATATAATATTATCTCTGGAAATTAACTTATAATTAGAAACTTTTATCTTTATACTACAACGCCATCTAGAACTCCTGAACTTAACTATTTTTTCAGCAAGTTCCTTTCTGACTTAATTGTGTATATAGTTTTGTTCATAGATGGCACTTTCTCCATTGTTCGCTCGCTCGCGGAACGCGACGGATGAGTCATGCTTTTTCGTGCGTGCACCCGGCGTTCAGTTTTAATAGACGTTATCACGTCAAAAAAATATAAGGTGTGATATGTTCACTGTTCAGGGTCCGGAGGGCATGACGGCGCTGCACGTGGCGGCGCAGCTCGGCGGCGCAGCGGTGTGCGCGGCGCTGCTGGCGGGGGGCGCGGAGCCCGATCCGCGCGACGCCGGCGGCTGGACCCCGCTCGTGCGCGCCGCCGAGCACGACCACCACGAGGTCGTCAGGTACCACAGGACCCCACTACACCACGAGTTATCACTTCTTTTACGTTTTATAAATGCATTATACTAGCTTTTGTAGTGGTTTCGAAACGAAATTTTTAATTAATTAGGTAATTTAGATTTATAGAACCACATAAAAATAAAGTGCACCTACTTAATTAGGTTAGGTTGGGTTATAATTATGTGACAAAAAAAAAATTATACCTCCGTCGTATTGTAAAGTCATGTTTTTAAAGTAAGAAATTCTCGGACGAAGGCACCAGCCAGTATAATAGAATCATATTGTTATGGTGGCAGGGTATTGTTGGAGGCGGGCGCGGACGGGTGCGCGGTGGACGGCGAGGGCAACGGCGTGGTGCACTGGTGCGCGCTGGCCGGCGCCGCGCGCGCGCTCGCCGCGCTGCTGCCCGCCGCGCCGCACGCCGTGCATCAAGCCAACGCGCACGCTGACACGCCGCTGTGAGTACCACACACACACACACACACGCACACACACACACACACACACACACACACACACACTACACGCATACACCGCCGTGCAGCAGGTCAACGCGTATGCTGACACGCCGCTGTTAGTGACACACACTATCGCATACATATTAAGGTCATACACACCGAGACACAACGCTACTGAAGCGACGCGCTGTATTTTTAAATTGCAACAAAAAGACCTTGATGACTGCATGTAGAAGTGCCGCCAGTTGCATTAAATGTTAAATGGTTAAATGGCCGAGTTACACATTAATAACATAATCTCCAACAAAAATATCCAACCGATATGCTCTGGTTTCATTTGAAAGGCCAAAATGCGAAGATGGTTGGACAACACTAAAACAATGCATCAGACATATTTTCGATTTTTTCCGTACAAAAATTTTTAGCGTAGTTGAACATGCTGGGTATCCACTAGTATGAACATATGGGTACAATGTATATATTTTCAGGCACATAGCTGCGAGGGAGGGCCACTACTCGTGCGTGGTGATCCTATTGGCGCGGGGAGCGCGCACGGACGTGGAGAACGCGGCGGGCGAGCTGGCGGTGGAGGTGTGCGCGGGGCAGTGCCAGGCCGCCGTCAGCCTCAACATGCAGCTGGCGCTCGCCGTGCGGGACAAGCGCGCGCGCCGCCGGCTGCTCGACAGGTCTCTCTCACTCCCTCCCTCTCTATCTCTCTCTCCCTCACTCTCTCTCTCTCTCCATCTCTCTCTGTCACTCTCTCTATCTCTCTCTCTCTCTGTGTGTGTGTGTGTATGTGTCTGTCTATCTCTCTCTATCTCTCTGAGGGTGAAAGTAAGGAGAACCGTCTCTTATGGGGAAAAAGTTGAAAGTGTCCAGCTGTGTACTGAAAGTAGAGGTTCCAGTACCTACCAGAATAGCGCTGGCGTCCGAAAAACTACGATATGAACATAGCTGTTGTAGACAGAGTGAAGTTTGCTGAGTTCAAATATGTATTTAAAAATTTTCATGACTAGAGTAGTTAGTAAAATGCCAGTATACAAAACCTCAACTACTTACGTAGTCTAAAATGTTTCAGTAAGTATAATTAATATTTATAATTTTATTTTAATTTATCCTAGGCTTCCGTAGCACGACCCTTTTTATTGGACGCGTTTTTATGGATACTTTTTCATACACAGAGACGGTTCTCCTCACCTCTACCCTCCATAAGAGTTCGCAAGGCGAGATGTACGGTTCGCGTACAATACAAATGCAACTAAGCAGTTTCCGCCATTGTCACCTCAGTTCACGTCAATCACGCGTCCGCGCATAGCGTGTGCTCATCAATCATCTATCAATAATTAGCATATCAATTAATATCAGTTAAATAAATCAGTATCATAGTGCAGTTAACATCTTTCAATACAACTCTTGGTGTACCGTACCGTACACGAGGTTCATCTGGCATTATGATCATGCACGTAAGTCATAAATGTATGGGATCGTTACGGGACCGCTTTAAGTATAGCGTTCATAATGTACCGTCATTCAAACTTAAATAGTATCTATTGTTACTGTACGGGCTAAGCACGTACAAATTATTATCGCGTCATCAATTTCTTCAGTTCATTGTCTTTTGTTAGAATTCTATTCAGTTCGCAATCAACTCATTTTTCATTAATCTATCATTATCAATAAGTTTAAATCAATACATTTTATATATCAAATTATCATAGTTTTCAATTTATCATATCATTCTAAGGGTACACAACCAGTATAATTACTGTCCTTGAATTATATTATATATTAATATTATATTATAGTTTACCCTAATGCACATACGCACACAGACAACATACCTTAATACTATTCTTACACTACACACTGAAGTCTTCTGCTAAGTAAATGATGAATACCTCGGAACCGCATAATGAAATAGCTACGACTATGTGTTGCAGCGACATAGCGCGCGGCCGCGAGCCGTTCCCCGTGGAGTGCGTGAACGAGGTGGACGACGAGCCCGCGCCGCACTTCACGTACGTGTCGCGCCACGTGCTGCCCGAGCCCGTCGCGCTCGACTGCTCCATCAACACCATGCAGGTAACCACAGAACGTACATTAGGGAACGTACCAAAACCACGTGACCCATTTTTTACAACTTTTTATCCCCCTCCCCCTCCTTCGTGACCATCCGTAATATATGACAAGACCGCCCCCCTCCCCCCCTAGTTTTCACGTTGTAATTCATAAATACGGTTTTCAATATTTTTTTGCAAACAGAATTAAAAAATAATAAATAAATAATTTTGCTTATATTTGACGACTTGTGTGGAGCAATGGTTGCTGTGCCGGTGTAATAAAAGACGTCCCGGCATATATACGTCAGTGTTCTCACCTGTGAACTCGAAAAGGCACGAAATTTTCTTAGAGGATATTGGCTACGTGACAAAAACCTAAAGCCCCCCCTCCCCTCTGTGACCAAGCGTGATGTTTTGAAGACCCCCCTCCCCCCCTCTAAATGGGTCATGTGGTTATGGTATGTTCCCTTACATGCTACTCGCAGAAGCCTACGAGTACACACAGTACTCCCGATCTTTTAGGCTGGGCTGAAGTGTGTGGGTGTGTGCCTGTAAGATGGGTCATTGTATTGTGGTCAGGGGTGCACGTGCGAGGACGGGGTCTGCGCGGGCGAGGCGTGCGCGTGCGGGGCGCTGGGCGTGCGACGTTGGTACCGCGCGGGGCGCCTGCCGCCCTCCTTCCCCTACCACGACCCGCCCATGCTCTTCGAGTGCAACCAGACCTGCGGCTGCAATCTTGTAAGTTGTAACTGTGATAAATTATTTTTATACACAGCCAAACATTAGAAGATTGTTTGTGAGAAAATAAAAAAAAAATGAAATATATTTCTGAATCATTAATACAAACTGATTTTAAAGGTTAAATGAAGTTTAACTGAGCTCAACTCAGTACCTAATCATACTTTTAATATTCTCGTAGGTATCTAAATGACACCATTGCTAGCTTAGTAAAAAAAGTACGGTACTAAAATAAGAAACTTCACTGGTTTTCATGAAATACTTGATGTAGTGTCGAAGTGAGTGAGTAACATGAAGCAATATCCTGTAGAAACGTTGCACGAACCACGTGGTGTCTCGCATCGAGGCCGCGGGCTCGCTGGGCGTGCGCGTGGGCGTGTTCCGCACGGCGCGGCGCGGCTGGGGGCTGCGCGCGCGGCAGCGGGCGGCGCGCGGCACGCCCGTCGCGCTCTACTGCGGCGAGCTGCTGCCGCACACGGTCGCCGACGCGAGGGACATGGACCACTACATGTTCGCGCTCGATGTTAAGCCAGACCTGCTCGAGGTGAGCCGAATTGTTGGATGTGTGAGTGCATACTCGGTTTATCGGGTGTGTTTATAAACTTGGGAATAGAGTCAAGTTCAAAGTATAAAAAATTAAAACAGCTGAACAGAATGTTACGTTTTTATTAAAAGCAAAATAATAGATTTGAAAATTACAACAGGGAAAATTACATTATTTTACTATATATTGATTATGTTTAGTACACAATGAAATGTCGGCATGCATTCCCGCTAACTGGGAATTGTATTATTACAATGTCGAGTAAGTAGTGTGTAATATGTACTGGAATGTGTTGCGCGTTGCGTGTGGCAGCAATGCGCGGAGAAGACGCAGCTGTGTGTGGACGCGGCGCGGTTCGGCAGCTGCGCGCGGTTCATCAACCACAGCTGCCGGCCCAACCTGGCGCCCGTGCGCGTGTTCACCGCCGCGCGCGACCTGCGCCTGCCCGCCGTCGCGCTCTTCGCGCTCCGAGACATCGCCGTCGGGGAGGAGCTCACGTCAGTACAACTCGTACACACTCTGACCACTACATTTTATTACAATGTTAATTTAATTTGTTCAAATAACAATGAATAATAAAAATAAATTAGTTTTGGCATTAAGAAAGTGAACGGCAGTCGCCCAGATGCACGAGTGAACCTATAAGGGTTTCGTTTTTCCTACGGAACCTTAAAAAAGATCTTTATATCAAGTTTTTCTTGTTTTACAGGTTTGACTATGGTGACAAATTCTGGGCTGTAAAATCCAAGTGGATGAAATGTGAATGTGAATCACCCGACTGCAGATATCCCACCAAGTCCACTGAAGAGAATAGCTCTTGAAACAAAATTATATTCTCATCGTACTGGATAATAAAATGATTGACAACATGTTGTAAATATATAATTTCATGCATTAATTTTACTATAAATAAACTGTAAGTACTACAATCGCTTGACATTTTATTATTTTTTATAATTTGACCTTAACCACGGAACAGATATCTATCTATTACCTTTAAATGAGCAATTCTTGTATATATATATATTTTCTGAATCTCGGAAACGGCTCCAACGATTTTCATGAAATTTAGTATGCAGGGGGTTTCGGGGGCAATAAATCGATCTAGCTAGGTTTCATTTTTAAAAAACGTCGTTTTATCCGTGTTTTCAGGAAATGAAAAACGGCTACAATATACTCTTCCTGACATCTATTGGCGAGTAGCTACACTAAAGCTAAAGCAGATGGCGTTGTTAAGCAATACTAAACCGAGCTAAGCTCGGTCATCCGGATATTTAACTATAACCCCAGGACACGGAATCTGTATTCCATGGTCCCAGTGTATGATTCGAGTGTGTTCAATTTTTTTTTATAAGTGCGGTGTACTTCAAATAAAAGAAATGTACCTATACTTTAATAAAATTGTTTCATTCCATTATCACCTTATACAAAAATAATCATAATTATAAAAACATAGGATTTCAGTCGGAATGACCATTCGACCAATCACAGGTCGGATTGAGGTTGTCCATCATAATTGTAGGGTGTCCACACTTAGAAAGATTATGTCCTATTTGGTTAGGGTTCTTTAAAAGGTTTTCTATAGGTAATTTTTCTCCTGGTTTTTAACACAAACAAAAATGACGACCACAGTCATAACAAATCCCTGATGACCGTAATCGCCACTCTGAAAAATTGCATTAACTTTTTGGCGCAGTGTTGTAAACTACCACACAATTATGGTACTTATAATATTAATCTTAGATGTTTTTATATCATTATGAAAAATCATAATCGAATGATATCTTCCTGGGAATAGTCCCAGGATATATCATTGTGTCCATGTTATCTATAAAATGGTCCTTAGACTAAGATTACTTATCCAGTTATAGTATACATCCATGACACTAATCCACTGGCGAATTCTTCAAAATGAATCTTTCAAAATGTTTTCTATTGGTAATTTTTCTGATGGTAAAAATTATAATAATGAAATAATACATTTTATTATTTTTTTTCAAAATTACCGATTTTGAATTATTCCATTAAGAGTAAATCCCACCAAAAACATAAATGTAAAAAAGGAGAGCCAAGTTCAATACAAAAATTATGCTTGGCTGTGGGCTTCGCCGCAAAAAGAATAGAGATCTAAATGAGTGCCAAGTTCTATGCAGAATCGAAATATGTATTTATAGGAACAAAATAACATTATGAACAAGTATTAAACTCTATTTCTTTGCTTTATTGGATACCTATAATAATTGCTGTTATTTAAAAATGTGAGATCTAAAAGTAGGTTAGATTTGACTTGGCCAGTTTTTATCAGAATTAAAATGTTGAATAACTTTTTAAAATGACTGATGTAATGAAAACGATTTTGCATAGAACTTGGCACTCATTTAGATCTCTATTCTTTTTGCGGCGAAGCCCACAGCCAAGCATAATTTTTGTATTGAACTTGGCTCTCCTTTTTTACATTTATGTTTTTGGTGGGATATCATTACTTTTTGTAAAGAAAAATATACCCTGTCCACAAATCTTAGACACTAAATAGACGTTTCATGGATGACCACTTTCAGGTGTAAATTAAATAGTGATCACCATAAACCGGAAAGTGAATCGGAAAAACATTAGCTTTTACGGTGACTCGAATATTTGTATGATTATTGAAGAGTTCCTAAAACTAGTATAAAAATAAGTTTAAGCAACCATATTATCATATATAATTATATTCATAATATATTTATCCTGATTAACTGAATTCAAAAGTTATTCTGCTTACAAGAACGAGTATTTGCTTATGGAACGAGTATTCGGTATACAGCTAATTTTATACTATTTAGCCGCGTACTAAATATCTAGCTAAATATGACAAACAGGCGATTTTCACACTGCTCCGCGCACCGCCACCGTAGATCTGCCTCACCGCGCATTGTTTTAATGGTGTACCAAAGTATATCAGCTTCTATGAAAAACACGCATGGTACAACACATTACAACGACTTTCCGCAAGGGACAGCAAAGGGAAAATTGTCCGTAGAAACGCGTAAAATTACGGGTGGGGCTGCGGTGCGGTCAAAAACAGCTATGTTCGAATATCTATTTGGCGGACACTAGCGCCATTGATTAGGGTAGCATAACTCAGCAAACTTCACTCCGTGTACAACAGCCATGTTCATATATCTGTCACACACTAGCGCCATTTAGAAATGACCATTATTGGAACCTCTATTTTCTGTAAACAGCTGGAAACATTTTCAACTTTCCCTTCATATAAGATGGCCCTCGTTCTACTTCAATACTCCATGCGCTGAAGTATGCCATATTGAGCCCCGCGTGCAGAGAGGCCTTAGTGCGAGTTTTACGTGACATAACGGGCTCACAATGTAAATGCGAGTTGACTAAGATTTGTATGGGACCAAAGTTTTTCTTTTCA